>JAHWFO010084632.1:409761-420516 GCA_023313115.1 Rhysida immarginata
AGCCATATTAATGAGAAATATCTCATGACTAACAATGCAAGGCAAAGTTCGTACAACAATAGGTATCAACAATGGCATCAACATGCAATTCACAAACGCTCTGCATGGACCAACAATCAATATCTCATGACTAACAATGAAAGGAAAAGTTTGTGCAAGTGTAATTATCCAGGGCAACGCCGGGTACCTCTTCTAGTCTATCTATCTATATAAAGAAGGATGTTTGTGGGTCTGTTTGTTTGTTTGTTTGTATGTTTTTTATACAAATCTACAGTTTTATTTTGATCTTGATGAAATTTCGCATACATGACCTTCAAAGCATGAGGAAGGTCACTGTTTACTTCATATTTCGAAAAAATAATAATTATTGATAAAAAATCGATAGTCATGGTTATAGCAGGGCATATTAATGAGAAATATCGCATGACCAACAATGCAAGACAAAGTTTTTGCAACAATGGTATCAGCACGCAATTCACAAACACTCTGCACGGACCAACAATATATATCTCATGACCAACAATGCAAATAAAAGTTTGTGCAACAATAGGTATCAACAATGGTTTCAACACGCAATTCACCAATAACAATGAGCTCAAAATGATGATGCAATGATAAAGCAATCTTTCCAAGAATTATAACAATGAACATGAAATGATGATGTAATATGGATAAGTTTCAATTTTTAACAATGCATTGAATTCTAGTTATTCAGGCTTTCCTTAGAAAAAAGAGTTCTTAGTACTTAACAATTTCTTGAAAATCTTTAAATGATCAGTAGTTGGAGATAATGGAGAGTTAGCAGACTATTGAGAAAAAGTGGAAAGACGACAGAGGAAGCACTCCTTTAGCTCCGCGATGTATTGAGCAAATGGGAAGCAAGTAATTAGAAGAATAAGTGACTGCTAGACTGCACAAAGTGATGAATGGCCAAGTTTTGCTTCAACACATGGAGAGAAGAGTGGAAATTGCAACTACACTAAGTATACATCGGAGGTAAGATTACATGAGTAAGCAATTATTTAGACTAGCAGTAGCATCCTTGGAGAGGTCCAGCACCAATGTGAGCCTTTAAAAAGATTTTTTTCGAAATTTTTAATGAGAATTTTTACTGTATTAATTCTAAGCATTTTCATGTGTTTTTTTTTTAAGATATTGCAAAATTTAATTTAATTTTTTGAGATTGTTCTGTTTACATCCAAGATTTAAGTATCCAGGGCAACACCGGGTACTTTTGCTAGTCTTCTATATATATAACTAAAAGAGATACCCGGCGTTGCCCGGGATAATTACACTTGCACAAACTTTTCCTTTCATTGTTAGTCCTGAGATATTGATTGTTGGTCCATGCAGAGCGTTTGTGAATTGCGTGTTGATACCATTGTTGATACCTATTGTTGTACAAACTTTGCCTTGCATTGTTGGTCATGAGATATTTCTCATTAATAAGGCTTGCCATAACCATGAATATCGATTTTTAATATCTATCTATATATATAAAGAAGGATGTTTGTGGGTCTGTCTGTGGGTGGGTCTGTACGTTTTTTATACAAATCTACAGTTTTATTCCGATCTTGATGAAATTTCGCATACATGACCTTCAAAGCATGAGGAAGGTCACTGTCTACATCAGATTTCGAAAAAATAATAATTATTGATAAAAAATCGATATTCATGGTTATAGCAGGGCATATTAATGAGAAATATCGCATGACCAACAATGCAAGACAAAGTTTTTGCAACAATGGTATCAACACGCAATTCACAAACACTCTGCACGGACCAACAATTTATATCTCATGACCAACAATGCAAATAAAAGTTTGTTCTACAATGGGTATCAACAATGGTTTCAACACGCAATTCACCAATAACAATGAGCTCAAAATGATGATGCAATGATAAAGCAATCCTTTCCAAGAATTATAACAATGAACATAAAATTATGATGCAATATGGATAAGTTTCAATTTGTAACAATGCATAGAATTCCTGTTATTCAGGCTTTTCTTAGAAAAGAGAGTTCTTAGTACTTAACAATTTCTTGAAAATCTTTAAAAATGATCAGTAAATGGAGATAATGGAGAGTTAGCAGACTATTGAGAAAGAGTGGAAAGACGACAGAGGAAGCATTCGTTTAGCTCCGTGATGTATTGAGCAAATGGGAAGCAAGTAAATAGAAGAATCCGCGACCGCTAGACTGCACAAAGTGATGAATGGCCAAATTTTGCTTCAACACATAGAGAGAAGAGTGGAAATTGCAACAACACTAAGTATACATTTAAGGTAAGATTACGTGAGTAAGAAATTATTTAAAATAGCAGTGGCATCCTTGGAGAGGTCCAGCCATTGTGAGCCTTTAAAAAGGTTTTTTTTAGGATTTTCATTTGGAATTTTTACTGTATTAATTCTAAGCATTTTCATGTGTTTATTTTTAAAATATTGCAAAGTTTAATTTAATTTTTAGAGATTGTTCTGTTTACATACAAGTGTAATTATCCCGGGCAACGCCGGGTACCTTTGCTAGTTTATATATATAGAAGGATGTTTGTGGGTGGGTCTGTACGTTTTTTATACAAATCTACAGTTTTTTTCCGATCTTGATAAAATTTCGCATACATGACTTTCAAAGCATGAGGAAGGTCACTGTCTACCTCAGATTTCGGAAGAATAATAAATATCGATAAAAGATTGATATTCATGGTTCTGGCAAGGCATATTAATGAAAAATATCTCATGACCAACAATGCAAGGCAAAGTTTGTACAACAATAGGTATCAACAATGGTATCAACACGCAATGCACCAACACAAGGCAGGGATCAATCAATATATATCTCATGACCAACAATGCAAAGCAAAGTTTGTGCAACAATAGGTCCATTGTGTTCGTATCAACAATGGTATCAACGCGCAATTCACCAATAACAATGAGCACAGAATGATGATGTAATGTTAAAGCAATCTTTCCAAGAATTATGACAATGAACATAAAATGATGATGTAATATGGATAAGTTTCAATTTGTAACAATGCATAGAATTCCTGTTATTCAGGCTTTTCTTAGAAAAGAGAGTTCTTAGTACTTAACAATTTCTTGAAAATCTTTAAAAATTATCAGTAATTTGAGATAATGGAGACTTAGCAGACTATTGAGAAAGAGTGGAAAGACGACAGAGGAAGCACTCCTTTAGCTCCATGATGTATTGAGCAAATGGAAAGCAAGTAAATAGAAGATTTGGCGACCGCTAGACTGCACAAAGTGATGAATGGCCAAGTTTTGCTTCAACCCATCGATAGAAGAGTGGAAATTGCAACAACACTAAGTATACATCTGAGGTAAGATTACGGGAGTAAGAAATTATTTATCTAGCAGTGGCATCCTTAGAGAGATCCAGCTATTGTGAGCCTCTAAAAAGATTTTTTCGATGTTTCATTAAGAATATTTACTGTAATAATTCTAAGCATTTTCATGTGTTCATTTCTGAGATATGGCAAAATTTAATTTAATTTTTTGAGATTGTTCGGTTTACATCCAAGTGTAATTATCCCGGGTAACGCCGGGTACTATTGCTATCTTCTATATATATAAAGAAGGATGTTTGTGGGTCTGTGGGTCTGTTTGTCTGTATGTTTTTTATACAAATCTACAGTTTTATTCTGATCTTGATAAAGTTTCGCATACATGACCTTCAAAGCATGAGGAAGGTCACTGTCTACCTCAGACTTCAGAAAGATAATAAATATCGATTAAAAATCGATATTCATGGTTATGGCAAGGCATTTTAATGAGAAAAATCTCATGACCAACAATGCAAGGCAAAGTTTGTGCAACAATAGGCTCATTGTGTTCGCATTAACATTGGTTTCAACGCACAATTCACCAATAACAATAAGCACAGAATGATAATGTAATGTTAAAGCAATCTTTCCAAGAATTATAACAATGAACATGAAATGATGATGTAAAATGGATAAGTTTCAATTTGTAACAATGCATAGAAATCTAGTTATTCAGGCTTTTCTTAGAAAAAAGAGTTCTTAGTACATAACAATTTCTTGAAAATCTTTTAAAATGATCAATAGTTGGAGATAATGAAGACTTAGGAGACTATTGAGAAAAAGTGGAATGACGACAGAGGAAACACTCCTTTAGCTCCGTGATGTATTGAGCAAATAGGAAGCAAGTAAATAGAAGATTTGGCGACCGCTAGACTGCACAAAGTGATGAATGGCCAAGTTTTGCTTCAACACATCGAGAGGAGAGTGGAAATTGCAACAACACTAAGTATACGTCTGAGGTAAGATTACATGGTACCCCGATTTCAAACAGAGAGAGGAGCATTAGAATCGTGAATGTGGATAGTTTTCGTTTTTTGTTTTATTGATTTATAAACAAGGATTCCGTTCACTTAGCTTTTACTTAATGGGAAACTATACATAAGCCACTTTCTGCAATAGCCCCATAGGTCTGTAGCTTATCACGCCATTAGCCATTAGCAACACTTAAAATTATATCAATAGTTTTAGTATCTAAGGAATTTCGCTTTAATTATTCGAGCCAAAGAAATAAAACATAATGCGGTTTCACACTTTGAAATGGACAGAAAAAACGGTTTAAAAAAAAACCGTTTAAGTGGGTAAAACCGTGAACGTGGTTTAAACTTTAAAATTTTAAACAGTTTATTTCTTTTCGAAAATTTGACTGCAGAGGGAGCTGGGGTGCATTCCTCCACATGCGAAGCGAGATATCGATGGAAAAAGAGGCGGAGTTTCACGTGAAACGTCATCATCGTGGTGCCTTCAAAAACCTGTTCCTCCACTTCGAACGTGTGTCGCGCGGGAGATCTCGGAAGACAGGAGATCTCGCGAGACGGGAGATCTCGGGAGATCTCCTGTGTTTCAGACAGGAGCGGGAGATCTCGCGAGACCGACACTCGCAACGACACAGATGCATCAATAGTTTGACTCGCGATACACAATATAGGAGTACAAACTTTTAGCAATTTTTATCTTATTTGAACAACAAGAAATGAAATAGTTTGTTGCCTATAGAATTAACAAGAAAGTGCGCCAGCAGATTATTTTGTTTCAAGCACAGATAAGCCTACTTATCGATGAACGCTTACTACGGTGTGGTAAAGGTCACTCGAATCCGCTATGAGACTAAGTAAGTCCGTGGCCGAGGTACAGCTAGAGATGTAATCATTTCATCAGTGAAAAAAATGAGAAATAGCATAAAATAAACCCATAAGAATATTTTTCCATTTTAAATTTCTTATAATTTTGGAAAATATAGATGTTCAAATTAAAGTTTGAATTATTCTTAAATCAATTTTAAATTAATATTTTTTTTTAAATTAATATAAAAATTCTCTATTGTTGATCATTTTTTTCAGATATTTTTAAAGTTACACAGAAATTTATAAAAATTGATTTAGAAAAAACACTTTGGATAATTTAGGTAAAAAATGAGTGAAATCTGGAACTGATAAGGCCGTGTTATTGTAAGAAGGCATGAACGTCATCCAAATTATTTTTTATTTCTAAAACATAACATTCAGTATTAAAATCAAATTCAATAATTTCACAACATTAAAGTCACTAAACCAAAGCGAATGAAAAAGTGCTGTATATTTTGTGGTTGGTTTTATTATAAATGAATATATACAGATATATAAATGATAAAAGAATTGATTTAACAGTTTATATCGCGGACCGCGTGCCCGGTTAGAAGCACTGCTTCGCACACTGTTCATTTTCTGTCTGTCTCTGAGGAAGGGGTCACTCCATCTGAATAAAAGTAACATAACCCTTTTTGTCTCTTTGTACATGACCCCCCTCCTTGGTCAGTGCCCTCTCTCATAATCCATGACCTCCCTCTTGGTCATCACCAAACCATCACTTACTCTAAGGTCATCACCCTCTCTCTATTGGCAGTGTACCCATAACACTCACATTCCCCCTTCTTGCGTGCATCTGCGGACTATCACTACTTGACAAATAGTTAAATCCGATGCACATCCTCGATATTAAACTTATTTAAACTTTTTAATATTGTGTCGGCACTGATGTTTTTGGTCAAAATGTCTGCTTCCAAGTGTTCTGACTTTTCGTGCACTATTCTGATGTTTCCGTTTTTCACTTAGTCTCTGACAAAGTGATATTTGCGATTAATGTGCTTGGTACGGGAATGTGGGGTTGTTCCCGATATCCAAGCCATTGCGAGCTTGACTATCAGTAAATAGAATGATCGGTTTTGTGATCACTATTCTGTGATGAGGCTGTTCTCTCACATGACTTCACGCACCCCATCACATATGGCCATCAGTTCTGCTTCACATGTAGATAACGCAACAAGATATTTTTCGGCTTTTCCAACTGATTAACGAATTCCCAATTTTTGTAGCCTAACCAGAAAACGATTTTGTGTCCTTGGTTGCATTTTAACTCGCATCCATGCAAGCATTTAAGGTTCCTGGCTTCGAATCCAAAAATAGTCCATAGTCTTAGTACCTCTTAAGTATCGATTTACCCGCTTGACAGCAATCATGCGTACCTACCGAGGATCACGCGAGTATTGTGCTAAGCTGCTAACGCAATAAGCAATGTCGGGCCTCGTTCCTGTTGCCAGATACATCAGGCTTCCGATCATCTCTAGAAATCAGTTGACGTCTGCTTTTGGCAAATCTTGATATTCCTCCAGTTTCTGATTGACATCCCCCGGAGTCTTGGTTGCATTGCAGTCGCTGAATCCGTACCTTTGGAGAATTTTCTCAACGTATTGGGTTTGCAGAAGCTGTTCGCCGCGCTAGGAGTTGATAGCTTGGATCCCCAGGAACGTGTCATCACCTTTTGTTAGTTGGAAATGACTGCTGACTTTCCCTACCCATACTTGAATCACTTTATCTTTTCCCACTATTTGTAGGTCGTCAACATAAACCCTAATGTATACTTTTCTCCCGTTCCTTCTTTCATAAAAAATACAAGGATCACTTTGTGACTGACTCAACCCCAAGCTTTTCATTGTGACCCTAAGTTTGTCGTGCCAACATTTATCAGACTGCGGAAGACCATATAGAACTTTCTTGAGTCTACAGACTTGATTTTTTCTATTTTCAAAACCCAATGGTTGACTCATAAAGATATTTTCTGTGAACTCCCCATGAAGATATGCGGTCTTAACGTCATAAAATTCTACGTCAAGTTGCTTCTTTACCGCTAGTGCCATAAGGGCTCTGAATGACTCTAGCTTTATCACTGGTGCAAAGCTTTTCTGATAATCTATATCAGGCTTCTGATGATGTTCCATCGCGACTAGTCTAGCTTTGCGTCTTTTGACTCTACCATCAGAATTCATCTTAATAGTAAAAACCTATTTTCATTTGATTATTTTCTGATCCGATTCTCTATCAACTAATTCCCACACGTCATTAAGTTTCAATGCGTTTATTTCGTCTGCCATTGCGTTTTCCTAATCGTCTTTAAATACTGAGTTTTGAACATCATCTAAGCTCTTTGGTAAGACTTCAGAAAAAATTGCTTTGCTTTGAACGTCTTACACCCATATCAGATAACCTGCTTTCACGTTCAATCAGCTCGTTTTGATGTTTCGGCCATATTATTTCATTTGAAATTCTATTCTTTCTACCATGTCTACCATGTTCATTTCTGGTTTCCCCGCTCTCATATAGATCTGCATTATTAGTGTCTACATTTTCTTGCTCTGTTAAATCGGAATGTCTTATCAATGGCTCAGGCTCATTTGGTGTAATTGTCGGTTCCTTCGTCTCATTCTCGTTTGCATTTACATCTAGCAAACCATTAAAATTGAACAGTTCTGCAGGATTCTTAGTTTCATCACCTGAGTTTACCAACGTTGATCCTAATACATTTTCATTCATCTTTACCGTTCTAGCTTCTACGACAAGATTGCACTCTGGATTGTATATTCTGTATGCTTTTCTATTATTAGAATTTCCAACCAAAATGCCACTGTCGGCTCTCTGATCAAACTTTGTCTTAATCTTATTAGGAAGTTGGTAATACGTCTAACATCCAAATATCCTTAAGTGTCTAACAGAAGGGATTTTGCCTGACCATTTTTCTGGAGGCATCACACGGTCCTGCTTGGCCGGCGTCACGTTATGCAAATACGTGCTATTAGACATAGCTTTTGCCCAGTAGTTTGCTGGTAATTGCGCATAGATTAATAAAGTCCTTGCCTTGTCTAGAAGTTTCCTATTCGCTCTCTATCCGACGCCATTACTCTGTGGACAACCCGGGACTGTCCTTTAGTGCTTAATACCCGAGTTTCTAAACAAATCAACAAATTTCTTGCATGTGAACTCCTTACCATTATCAAATGGTACGCTTTTAATGCACCTGTCTGTCTAATTTTCGGCCCAATTTTTGAAATCTGAAAACGCTAAATACGCTTAATTCTTTTGTTTTAGGTAATAGGTGAAAATCATCCCACTAAAAGTGTCTACAATAACAAATACATATAACGAGCTCCCTATTGATTTACAAGGCATCGGCCCACATAAATCTATGTGAACGAGTTATAATATTTGACATGCCTGTTCTACTATTACCCTGGAAAATTTAGTGCTAGTTAGCTTCCCTTTCACGCACGAATCACACATGCCTTATTTCATGTAGGTTTTGTTTTACGGGTCATTGTGCGTTTTCTTGGTTCGTTATACTGGAGCAGTGGGTGGGGTAGTGCGATATACGGGTACGGAAGCATCAATGGTATGTTAGTAAATGTTGTGTTAGTAAATGTTAAATGGTGCGTTTTATGTTAGAAAGTTGTCTTTTGTTGAGTGTGCTGTGGAGCGAGAATGTGTTATGTAATGTATTTCTTGTCGTTATGAGCGGTTGTTGCGATGGATTGTGAAAAGACTGTATGAGAGTGAATTTTGAATTGTTGTCGTATTGTCATTGTAAGGTATTGTTTCGTAGAGTTTTATATATGTTTTATTTGTTTTATAGAGAAAGAGGTTGTTTTCTTTTGGATAAAATGTTTTTTGTTTTATTTTGGCTTCGCAACATGATGGCGCACGGACATAGTGTGCGTTTTATCGAAAGTAGTTTTCCCGCTTAACAAGTATGGTTTTTGATCTAATGTTATCCTGTATAATTAGAATTCTATAGACTATAGGAATTTATCGCTACTTTGTTTTAGACTTTTGAAAAATGTTTTGCGTCGTTGGCTGTTTGTTCACGAGTCATGGGAGATAGTGAATGGAACGTCGTAGCGTATGTCTTCTAAGTTCAACCATGGCATTCCTACTCCTTCTAAGGGAAGCGCTCCAGTCACACGTGATCGTTAAAAGTATGTCTGGATGGGCCGAACGCCTGTAATTGATGATGTCGTCGTGCTTGTGGTGAGTGACACATTTGTTTATGCCGCCGGTATACGTAGGAAGCATAGTGAGTAGCTTTATCTTCAGCGTGCCGCTGAACCTCCCAGGGTCGGCTCCGCTTTAGTGCAGAACTCACATTTGAAAATACCTGGGTGCCGCGTAGGAAAACGAGAACACTCTGTAACTGTAAGGTCGTTTCGTACAAATGTCATGTGTCATGATAGAATGTCTCTTGTAAACTTAATAATACAAAGAGCTTCTGATCTTGTAAGCACCATGTTTAAAGTGAGAACTAGTTGCACAGGGCAGCAACGTGGAAGGATTTATAGTTTTTGGTTGAGTGAAAAGGCCCTCTCTTTTTCCTGCTCGGCAGCTTGTATACACTGGAGCACGAACGTAGAGATCATCCCCTCACCTGAGTAGGCTTGTAGGAAGGGTGCTGCGCCAGCCAAGAGGGGTTACAGCACCTCCTCCCTTAATCGCCCATAAAGGAGGTGCAGTGCGTGTGAGGACGTATGTTTACTGCCTATTTTGGGGGTGCGGCGCTCTTGAGCAGCTATATTCAGGGACTCAAATTTCTTTGTTCCATGCGTAACATTGCTGCCCTTTTGTTGCAAAAATGAGTCATTCGCACACGCCATGGATGCCCACGTGTGAGAAGGCAACTTGATGATCATTGTCTCTACTGTTAGAATTAGTATATGAAGGGGCCCCTGAAAATTTGTTTGTATAAGTTTTTATTATGCAAAATATTACCGTGTATTGATTTGGCAATAGTATGTTGAATAAAAGAGTTGAAATGGCAAACATCTATCACAGTTTCAGGTTTGTTCCCTAACATTTAGTCTGGAATCTTTGACTTCAGAACCCCGTGCAAAAGAATTTCTGGTAGGTGTAGTGGGAGTTCACACCTTTGGGGAGGGAGGTCACAATATCGTGGACCACGTGCCCAGTTAGAAGCACTGTTGCGCAATGCGTCCTATGACTCGCTAAACCGTTAAAAATCGCTCAATAAATGTTTTTCCAGCGCTTCCCGCCTGTTGTAGCGCATCCAAAGCGGTCAGTGCCCTGTTGGTCATCACCCATGACCCCCCCTCTTGGTCATCACTAACCCATCCCTCTCTCTATTGGCAGTGTACGCATAACACCCACAAAAAGTATTCCTATTTAAAGACCAATAAATTTACAGCATATTACAAAATTGCATTATTACAAAGTTGTTTGTAAAACTTATTTAACTCTATTTTCAACTTTAGCAGGTGGTCGAAATATTATCGACGGAATTATTTAAAGGCCCTCCTGAAAAAAATATCCTTTGATGAGAATTTATTGTATTATTTTTCTGCAGCTTAAAAAAAAACGTTTATTACTCTTCCATTTATGTA
>JAHWFO010084680.1:0-11173 GCA_023313115.1 Rhysida immarginata
AACTACTTCTAGTAATTTTTTACTAGATTTGAATAACTTGGAGGCTTTAAAGTCTCATTTTGAGCAATCTTTTAATAACAATAGAGAATTTAATTTAACCCAGGTTGCTTTGGACTATTTAATTAACCTTGGCAACAATTCTTGTTATAATCATGAGACTAATTTAATTTCAGCGTCTCAAGTATTAAATCTTGGCAAAACTATTAAAGCTAGTAGCTCTATAGCATTAGGTAAACTCCCTGACTTTGTTTTTAAGGGCTGTCTGGAGGTGTTAGCTGTACCGTTAGCGATGATTTTTAATTTATCTTTGCAGAAAGGAGTTTATCCGGCAGCTTGGAAAACTTTTAAAGTTGTTCCGTTGCCTAAGGTTAAAAATCCCATTAGTCCTGATAATTTTCGCCCGATTTCAGTCTTGCCTTTTCCTGTTAAAATTTGTTTTTAAAGAACTCTGAAGGAAATATCTGAGTCTGCATATTGACAATCAACATGGGTTTACTCCCGGTAGGTCCACCATTACGAATTTGCATCGCATTTCATCTGAAATTGCGATTGCTTGGATGAAAGGAGTCAATTGGATGTTTGTTATCTCGACATTGCCAAAGCATTTGATTCCGTAAATCATTCTTTGTTATTGACAAAGCTACATTATTTAGGTATTCATCATCTAACCATTAAATGGCTTCATACTATGTTGCAGAACAGACGTTTTTTTTATTACTAATGCTATAGGCAATTGTTGCTTTGGTTCTATTATGAGTGGCATACTTCAGGGTTCTCCTTTAGGCCCATTGCGATTTAAATTGTTACTTTCCTGTCAAGTGGAAAGAGTCTGTTATCGTTACCATACCGAAGCCTGGTCTAAACCCTGCTCTCCCTGTCAGCTATAGGCCTATAAGTTTGTTACCTATGCTATCAAAAGTGTTTGAACGCGCCATTCTTAAGAGATTTAACGACTTCTGTGTGGCTAACAATCTTGTTCGTGAAGAGCAATTCGGCTTTCGACCAGGTCACTCCTGCCAACTCCAGATCTGGAGGCTTGTTGCGGATTTAAACACTCCTCTTAACTGCGCTAAATATGGTGGTCTTGTATTTCTGGATGTCCGAAAAGCTTTTGATCAGGTTTGACCACTGCTCGCGTCCATCATGACCACTGCTCGCGTTCCCGCCCATGTCATATCTCGATTGCAGAATGCCTTACATCAGTGCGAGAAATGGTTTGCTAAGTGGAGACTCAATCTAAATGTTGACAAATGCAAGGCAATGTTCATTACAAAGAAACTTCGGAAACCCCCGAGTCCTCTCTTCCTTTCTGGTAGAGAGCTCGAATGGGTAAAACATTACAAATACCTCGGAGTGGAAATAGATGCCAAGCTAAATTGGGGCGACCATGTCTCCTACGCCATCAACAAGGAAAAAAGGCAAAGTTCAGTCTGGTAGCTCTTCTGGGGCGAAACAGCGCGCTTGCATTGGACTGCAAACTATTGCTGTACAGGACGGTAATCCGAACCATCTTGCTTTATGGTATGCCTGCCTGGGCTACAATATCTAAGTCCAGATGGAAGGACCTCCAAACCTTCCAAAACGTTACCTTGAGGACATTTGCCCAACTTGACAGGAGAGTTGCAACAAATATTTCAGTTGCTGAAGATTTCCATATACCTCCTATTGGTAGATATGTACAGGAGTCACTGAAGAAGTTTCTTCCGAAGATTAAGGACCTCCCAATCCTCTGGTTGCAGATATTCTGGAGCATCCACTCATGTTTAGAAGTTTCCTCAGGCATCGCAGGCCTCGACACGTACTAGACATCAATTTTGACGACATCCAAAAGGCCACCTTTCCCGACTACTGGATCTCATAGCTCCTCGTGCTCCTCGTCAATCAACAATCAACTTATTCGTCCTTATAGGAAAGGACCCAATCTTATCCACTGGATGACTTAACTAGGTCTCATCTGGCTTCTTACCTACTTCCCCTGGTTACTTCCTGGATGAGTATGGCAGTGAAAGCGTTGCTTTCGGACCGCTCGTTTCGTTTTTCCCTGCGCTGTTCGATTGTCGATTGTCGATTTAAATTGTTTGTTTGCTGAGAGTCCGGTTTCAGCTCTTATGTTCGCTGACGATTTAAAAATCTTTAATAGAATTTCATCATCTGTTGATGCATTGACTCTTCAGACCAAAATTATTCAGGTTAATAATTGGTATTCCGATAATGGTTTAATGATTAATATAAATAAATCGAAAATTATTAGTTTCTCTCGTAAGACAATGAAAATAAGTTTTAAATATTATGTTGGAAATACTTTAATTCCTGTTGATTCTACTATCAGAGATCTTGGTATCTGGTACGATTCAAATGGTACATTTACGAGCCCTCGTAATACCCATATTAATTGTTTAAATTTAGAAGTGGCTAGGCGAGTGGGTTGTCTCAGGCGTCTTGCTTTTTTTATCGTCAACCTGGTATTATCTGTTCTATTTATTTAAGTGTTGTTTTGCCTAAAATTCTTTATGGTTTTCCTATTTGGTTCCCAGGCTTTACTAATAGAAAATTTTTAAAATTAATGAAGTTTCATGATGCATTGTTTAAGTATTGCGAAAAAGAATTTGGTAGTTCTGATGGTATAGTGAGGGATCAGTTCGCCTTTTGGTCTCTCGATAGATTAGGAACCTGTTATATGATCAATTTTCTTCCGAATATTCTTAATGGTCGTGTTGATTCATCAAATTTTTTAGCTTCAATAGGACTTCGTTGTTCTAGAGTTATTAGGGGAAATATATTAAAATTATCTGTTCGTTCTTATTCTTCTCAAGCCGGACGGATTGATCCAGCAATGAAATTAATACAGCTATATAATGATTACGATTTTTCAACTAACGTTTTCAATCTTGCCGACATTTTTATCTAACCCATAAATTAACCCCGTTTTGGGCTTTGCCCGTTGGGGAGCAATTTCTTTTTTCCATGTTCTTTTATATAGAGTTCGTGGTTGAGAGATGCTTGTTGCTACAATACAATTATTATGGAAGAACACAAAAAACCAACTGAATGTAATGTAAGCTCAATTTTGGATGTAAGAAGCCTCATGAAAAAAGTTTCCTTTATATATCAAATGTTATAACTTTGTTTTAAAACTTGCATATACACTACTGTTTATAAAAATTGCAACACCCTGATGGAATAGCCCAATCTGCATTAAATTTGGAGCATTTGCATATCATGGGTCGGAAAAGAAACCATTAGATTTTCAGGTCAATACAATGCGTTTTATTGTCACATTAGTATCGGGTGAAACCATCGTGGGATGCAATTACAGCCTCTAAACGTCGTGGCATTGAGTCAAACAAGCTCTGAATAAGGGCCTGGGGAATGTCCTGCCAATCGATGAGCAACCCTGTCCCACACATGTTCGATTGGGCACATGTCTGGTGAACGAGCAGGCCAGGGGAATAAGGGCGTCTGATGTGCTTGGAAAAAGGCGAGGACATTTCTGGCCACATGCGGTCGGGCATTGTCCTGTTGGAATACAGCGCCTGGAAGGTTCTCCAGGAAGGGGATGACCTCGGGTTGCACAACTTCCCTGATGTACCGGTCACTGTTCAGATTGCCATGGATTCTGATCAGACGGGAACGGCCATGGTAACTGACTGCACCCCACACCATCACCCCTGGCGTTTGTCCTGAATGACGCTGCAGGATGCATTCTGGAAGGTCGCGCTCGCCACGATGTCTTCTGACTCGCATCTTGCCGTTATGGTGCTGCAAGTTAAACCTTCACTCATCCGAAAACACGACTTGTTGCCATTCAGCTTGCCACTGTTGGTGTCGATGGGCCCATTGCAACCTGAGGCGCCGATGGTTTTGAGTCAAAGGAATCCGCAACAATGGTACTCGTGCCATCAATCCTCTGGAAATCAAACGGCGTCGTACAGTGCTAGCAGACTTTGTCCTGCCTACTGTAGCACCCAACTGTTGTGCTAACACTGTGGTTGTACGATCTGCTACACACGTGCGATAGAGGTGTCTGTCATCTCGCGGTGTCGTCGTGCTGGGTCTTCGGTGTGCCCTGTTCTCTTCGCTCCACTGCCTCCATGCACGCATAATTGTCGTTGCATTACGTCCTACACGAGCAGCAATGTCACGATACGACCATCCCGCTTCACGCAGACCAATTATGCGTCCTCTTTCAAAGTCTGTCAGCTGTTGATATGGTACCCATGGTGTTCTTTCAAGCAATTACTCTGAAAATCTAATCATTTATACTCTGACCCATTGTATGCAAATATTGCAAATTGCATATGGATTAGACCATTCCATCAAGGTGTTGCGATTTTTATAAACAGTAGTGTAGATTAAATTAAATTTTGTAAATTTTCTGATATAAATGTGATTCTTGTAAATTTTGTATAAATTATCTTGATTCAAATTGAAATTAAAAAAATTAAAAAAAAACAAAACAAAAAAACAATGCTTGTATAACTTTACCGTTTGGATCATATTTGGTGGATGAAATCTTGTGATCAATATTTCAACTCCTTCCATTAGTCCAATCTTGCTGAAATTTTGTACACATATGTAAAGTCGGTGACAATGCAGAAATCTAAAAAACCTTTCAAAAAATCCAAAGGGGAGGGGGAGGAATTAATATGAAATATAATTGTTTTATGTTTGTATGTTTGCTCAAGAGATGGCACCAGCGCTGATTTTTAAAAAAGTTTTTTCATGCCGTGATTTCAACTTCGACCCATCGTATCTCAACGAGGTCGCGATCTCTGTGGTCTTTATGAGCCTTATTCCAAATAATTCCCCGTTCACGAACGGCAGAAATCAAATTTTCTCTTAACGTGGTCTCCTTTTGCTTTTTAAAAATATTTGCTTGTTTTTTTAATTGCCTTTCCTATTTCTTTGAAAGGCGGGAGAATCGTCCATGGCGTCCATGTTGTTTTTCGCTGTTGCCTTTGCCTTGCTGCAACAGGCAGCCAATCAGAAGAGCGGAGTGCTCTGATCAGATTGGCTGAGATCTGGATACTTTATTTATTTACTAGCAATTTTACCTGGCTTCGCCCGAGTGGAAAAGATGCGTCGAGTAGTTTTTTTAACGATTGTCTGTTATGTTAATAATTGAACTATGATTAACAAAGTATGAATGAAATACAAGAAAATGAAAAACAGTCTAGAAAGCCTTCTCCAAACCTTTCAGAATCATTTTAAACCAAACATGATGATTTATGAACAATGAACTGGGAACAAAAGAACATTAAATTATATGTAAATAATGTAAAAATGATGATAAATGAAAAAATAATAAAATAAGTGAATCAGCTACACAGGCAAGCTGGGCAGGGATTGTCAAGTAGTTGTGCATTCAAGTCTACTTCGGTAAACAACATTGTATATCTTCCCCTGTGGCGCAAAAACATTTACATTTCGACAGCTGTACATGCGGGAGCAAACAACGTATAACTGACAGTGAGAGAAGCAAGCTTCCTGAAAATATATACCTGCGACCTTGAAAGTCTGGAAAAATTGAATAAAATGAAACATTCTTTGCCTGGCATCGCCATCTAGTGACATCCTTTGAAAAAGAAAAGTCTAGCTGATATGCCCGTCGGGCATTGCTCGGGCTGTTTGTTCCAATGACGTATATTAAAGGTAGATTCCGAATCCTATTTTTAACATCGCCACCAAAGTGAAGCCAAATGAAGCCACGGCAGTTCTGGGAAGGAGTGAGCTGTGGTGTTGTTAGCTGTGTGGCTTCTTTGTTTTTGACGATTTTGGGCCCGAGGAATAATTAATTCAAAACCATTCCTCAAAGTTTCCGCGTACAACCGTACAAATAGACACGAAAAAAGACCAGGAATCACTTTCCACAAATCAAAACCATAAATCAAAAATACGTACTGAAAGATTATCGAAACGAAATGGAAATTGAAACCATGATCGAAAAATTGTTTATAAAATATTATTAAATACTTCAAATACAAAGTTAACGAAGAGATAAACTTATCATTCCGTGATCGGAATGTGAAAGAATTACTAATCAGGTACCCTCATGTTTAGCCATGTGTTTTGTTCACTTTCGGCCATGACTGTTCTTGAAGGCAGATCTTCCCAGGTGGCAGGTTTCCAGGTCTATCTTTAATATACACATCATTGGTTTGTATGATGAAATTTTGCATTATTGATGCTGAAATTTAAGCTATGGTCACTTTAATCATTATGTAGTAATTTTACTTCTATAAACGAAATTAGTTAATAAAATAATATTAATATGTCAAATTAAAAATTACAATACTATATCACGGTCTTTTAATCTCCTGGTCTGTGCCAACACCACCTAGACAGAAGGCCTGCGCACAGAAATGTCATACATTGTTACATCATCATCAAACGGCCAAATTTAGGGCTTATTATTGGTAGAAATACGATTAACAATAGCCGCTTTTGTGTGATGTAACAATGTATAACGTTTCTGTGCGCAGCCTTCTGTCTATACTTCGTCCAACAAGAGAAAAACAGGGTGTGTTTCCGGTCTGATATCGACTACTCACTCATCCTCAATGCTTTGTGGGATCTCTCCTTCAGTGGCTACACAGATCAATTTGTAATGGCGACGCCCGTGCAACAACTCTTCAGCCAAACAAGGAAAAACTATTCACAGCCAGGCTAGGGAGATTTGTGTGGAACGTATTTTGCTACTTTAAAGGAAAATAGTGTTTTAAAAGCTCATCTGCTTTGATAAAAGAAACCTCCAAGGCAACGCAAGTTTCTTTTTCTTGCGTTCGAACAATTGTTCAAGAAGGAAACGAAGCGTTTTCATGCGAAGCTCCACCCCCTCTCCTCGCTTTTCGACTCCTGGAAAAAAAAGGCCCAGGGAATCTCGAACAACGATATATAGAAAATTGAGTTAAAAGACAATTTTATGAAGTGTACAATATTTTTAATTATAATTAAAGCAAAGCAACTGAATAATATTAAAGCTTCTGCTGTAATATTATAAAGCGCTTCTTCAATGAGACATGAGACAGAAGTGAGTAAGCGCAGGAGGCCCCCTTTCTCTGATTGGCTAATCTGAAACTTCCTGTGACACACCCTGTTTTTCTCTTGTTGGATGAACTATAGGGGTGCGTTCACTTATTCACTTGGAGTCACAACGAGTGACTCCCGTGACTCTGAGCCATTCGGATTCCGTTTCTTTATTTGCTCCGAGTCATTTGGTCTCCGTTTCTTTCTTCACTCGGAGTTAACTCCCTTGACCTCCAACATCAGGGTACGTTTGGAGTCTTTCGGAGTTTGTTTCTTTATTCGCTTGGAGTGCGACTCGGGTTAACTCCCTTAACTCCTGCTTTCAAGCTGGAGTCATCGGAGTCAAAAAAATTAATGAGAAAGACGACGCAACAATGAAGAGTGCCAACAAAATTGCGACTTCAACGATGATTAATTTTGTTACAATGAGATATCGTTTGCGAGCGCGCTTGTTAGGAGTCGTGGCAACCACACAAACAAGAGAAGACATTATTTTTTCAAGCTGGCGCATACGTTGTTTAACTATCAACATGGCCGCCTCTATCTTTCCAAAATGCACGACCATAGCCTACCATAATTGGTTAGCCTTCCATTGTTGTAGGCTTGGCACGATACAAACGAAAATTTAGCTTTAATTGATCGAAAATTTGATTCAAGACAATTTTTTCAGCATAATTATTAATTTTTATATGCTCAGTCTCAGTTCATCTTTACGCATGAGGCCACCCTAGTCTCTATGATAATAAATTAAAATTGCAATTATGACCAGAACTTTGTTTTTATAAAAATATTAAAAAATAAAAAATATGTTATTGTTTATTCTTGTTAATAAAAAATAACTTAATATTAAAGGTTCCCCATAACCTAAAGTGCCATGGGCACTGCTCATGCGTTTCTGATGCCTCCGGAGGTTGCGAAGTGGGGAAAAAATATCTTGAATCGTTCACAAGAAGTGTTGCTAATTTAGCAGGGATGTGTCCAATTTAAAAGCTCATTTCAATATTTTGTGCATTATACATTAATTTAATAATAATAATAATAATAATAATAATGTGACAACAACAGGGGAGGGGAAACCACCAGATAAACCGGAAGTCCAAACCCGATGTTGTCCCCCAACAGGCGAAAAGCCCAAAACGGGGTTACTGAATATACATTTAAAAGAAGAAAAAAAAAATGCAAGTAAAATAATAAAATTATTAATATAATAAAACAGTAGCAATACAACAGCAATAATATTAAAATTAATTATGAAGATATGATAAATTAGTAATATTAATAATGCTAACTAAAAACTAGAAAGCAGAAAGGATAACTTCCTTTTGTCCAGAAGAGAATTCGTCGAATTTAACTTTTAATTTGTAAAACGGATCAATATTTGATAAATTAGTTCTCCATTTACTTAAAGATAACAACGCCTTACTTTGCCTCTTGGACCTAGACTGGCGAACGACAAGATTGAAACGTAAGTCAGGCACACAAATGCTGCCTGAAATAATTCGGGAGAAGGTTTTGTACATAAAAATATGATAATTAACAGATAAGTCGAAAATGGAGGAATTAATATCCAACAATTTATTATGTGGAAATTTGAATTTTAAAAACTTATAAAAATTGTTTACTTTTTTTTGCAACAAGATAAAATTTTGCGTATTGCCTGAATACCAAATCCAGATGCCATACATAATTTTCGATAAAATCAAAGATTTAAAAAGGGTCAAAAAGGTAAGCGGGTCTTTAAAGAAATTCGATAACCTCTTACAGATACCAATTCTTTTGCACACTTCTTTAGACAAAGATTTTATATGGGTGGCAAAAGAAAGAGAGGTTTGGAAAAGAATACCTAAATCTTTGACTAGAATATTAGAAGACAGAGGGGCAGAGTCAAGATGATAGTTAAAAACGAAGTTAACTGTTTTGCGTGAAAAAGTCATTATAGACGATTTTTTGGCGTTAAGAGTGAGACCATTATTACAGGCCCAGCCGCTAACCTTATTAATTGCATCTTGAAGCTCTTGACAGTCGGACCAGTTTTTTATACATTTGAATAATTTTAAATCGTCGGCGTACATAAGAAAATTGACAGACCTGGTATTAACATAATAGGCAATATCCGCCACGAAAACATTAAAAAGAACGGGTCCTAGAGGAGATCCCTGAGGGACACCACTCTTAATAATTTACGAAGTAGTATAATATGTTTATTTATTATTGAATGATTCTATACTCATTTATAAATGGAGAAGATAAAATAATAAATAATAACAAGTTCACCAATGAATAATGATGAGAGTTTTTGAAGAGAATTGAAGACTTTTAAATGAATGGTAGATGGTTGAAGTGCATTGTTTAATTTTTATTAAAAATGTCCAACAAAAGACAAGCGCATGAAAAAAAGGCTAAATTGGCAATACTGCACGCAAATGATTATAACGATCAAAGTCTTCGATTGTTACGTCGTTGTGTTGACTCTGAGCCATGACGCTGGTACTCTGATCACGTGATCACATTGACTCGGAGCATGACTCCGAACGAATAAGTGAACGCACCCCTAGGTGGTGTTGTCTGTGCACACGCGCAAATTCTGTTGTTGTAGTCAACAATTGGATTGCTGTATTTATAGAAGAAGCAATGACGTATATTAAAGATAGACTCCGAATCCTATTGTTGTAACTTGAAGCAAATTGGGAAGCTCCATGCCCAGAACTGTCATGGCCGCAAGTGAGTGAAGATTATGCAAAACACATGGCTAAACACAAGAGTGATAATTAATAATTCTTTCACACGCCGATCACGGAGTGAAAAGTTTATCTTTTTGTTTACTTTGTATTTTATTATATTTTATAAACAACTTTTCGATCATGGTTTCAATTTCAATTTCGTTTCGATTGTCTTTCAGTTACGTATTTTCATTTTAGTTACGTATTTTTGATTTATTTTTGTGGAAATGATTCCTGATCCTTTTTCTTGTCTGTTTGTACAGTTGTACGCAGAACAACTTTGAATAATGGTTTTGAATTAATAATTCCTCGGGTCCAAAATCTTCAAAAACAAAGCAGCCAGACAACTAATTACTCAACGGCTCACTCCTGCCCAGAACAATCATGGCTCAATTTGCTTCACTTTTTGCCGCTGTTAACAATAGGATTCGGAGTCTATCTTTAATATACGTCATTAGGAAGAAGCGATTTCAGTCTCCTCTATTGCATAAATTTGGCTACTTCTCAAACTTAACAATGTAATTTAACTCTCGTACAAAGTAAGTGCGCCGTCTAGCCTTGCTATCTAGTGACATAATTTAAAAACAAAAGTATCGATAAGATAGCATCGCCATCTAGTGACATCCTTTGAAAACAATTCAACTTTTCGAAAAATAAGAATAACTTAATAAATTGATAAAAACACGGTATAAAAAGTACCTTAAATATGGACAGTAACTTTAACTACATACATGAAAAGTTTCGTGGAGATTCGTTGAGTATTTTCTGAGTTGTAAAAGGACAAACATTCCAACAGACTCTGATTTATAATATTTATATGGATTTATTTATTTATTTATTTATTTATTTATTTATTTATTGCAAGCAACAGGCTTAGAAATGTCCAATGACAGCTTACAGGAAAACAAATATAAGAACAACAAGAATATAACTCGTAAAACGATTTTCAAATATGCTGAAAAGTAGAATATAAAAATTTGTTGTTTAATATTACTGTAATATTTTTATATACAGCAATGGCGAAAACTGCATGTAAATTTACGTATTCGATTGCAGCGCTCACACGAATCTTTCCAAACGCGCGCGAAATGAGAATGAAATCCTCGCACGTCTAAATGTTTTAAACAACTGGGCCTATGTTCTTTCCCCTGCTAGATCAAAGTTATCATAAACGTCAAGAGAGAAAAACCATTGTTTCAAAACATTGCTGGGAAAAATCTTTTAAGCATTCCAAGGAGCTTTAGCTCTGACGCAGATGGAATTTTAATATCTCACTTTTACTTGCACTTGGTTTAAATAAACAGTGGAAATACCTTTGATTCTATATGCATTCACGTCATTTTAAAATATAGGCCTAACTTCAATTAGCCATTTTAACAATAGGCCTAACATAAATTAGCCGTTTTTAACAATAGGCCTAACGTTAA
>JAHWFO010084685.1:0-11381 GCA_023313115.1 Rhysida immarginata
GTTGATTGACGAGAGGCACGGAGGAGGTAGGAGATCCAGTAGAAAGATGGCCTTTTGGATTCGTCGAAGTTGACGTCCAGGATGTGACGAGGCCTGCGTTGCCTGAGGAAACTTCTAATGGTAAGCGGGTGATCCAGAATATCTGCAACCAGAGGATTGGGTTGGTCCTTAATCTTCGGAAGCAGCTTCTTCAGCGACTCCTGGGCGTGTTTTCCAATGGGAGGTGTAGCGAATTCATCAGCAATGGAAGTATTGGTTGCAACTCTCCTGTCAAGTTGAGCAATGGTCCTCAGGATAACGTTTTGAAAGGTTCGGAGGTCCTTCCATCTGGATTTGCATATTGCAGGCCAGCCAGGCATACCATAGAGAAGAATGGTTCGGATTACCATTTTATTTTATAGTTGAGTCATCCAGAGGATAAGATGGGGTCCTTTCCTATAAGGACGATAGAGTTGATTCATGGTAGAAGAATAATTCCTTATTCTTCTACCATGGAGTTGATTGTTGATTGACAAAGGGCATGAGTTAAGAGTTCGTCCAGATTCACAGTCAATGCGCGAACTTTGCAACAATACTATAAAACATGGGTGTGTTGCCTCTCCCAGCCAGCCACGTATAAACGTTGGGTCGTGTAGCATCGTGTACAGCTTAAATGACCTTAAACGATTTAAAATAGCTGATGCAGTGAAGATACATAAAGAAGTCGTTGTTTCCGATGGTTGGGAGAAGTCCCAGGCGAATGAACAAATCATTCTATACCAAAAGCAAGCTAAACCACAGCAGAAATCGGCTTCGGAACTTAACAAAATAAATTATAAACCAAAATTCCTAATATACAATAAAAATTACATAAATTAAGTTTTATGTAATTTTTTTGTACCGTATATAAGGAATTTATTGTTTTGAAATAACCATGTTGTCACAGATTTAATTATCTTGTTCATTTTAATTTTATGTATTTACGAAATAACGGTTATTTTATAAGAAACAGATTAATATAATCTTATTTTCTGCAAGGAGAACTATACCCATGAAAATTAAAAAAGAAAAGGAATCATTTATTAAACAACAGACATCGAGGTTGTATTTTATTTACTGTTTTCTTTGCAGAAAATAGCACCCCCTCCCGCGTCGATACAGTGGAATCACATACATGCAGGGAGGTGCAACTCATAGCTTTTTCCGTACTATCTGCGAATTTCAAGATGGCTGACTGGTCAGGCAACTCTACCAATGCCTGAGCGCGAAAACGTCATACATTGTTACATCATTTCTACCAATAATAAGCCCTAAATTATGTCTTCGCATGATGTAACAATGTATGACGTTTTCGCGCTCAGGCCTTATCTTTAGGAGGCGTTGACTTTACTCGCACTTGGCTGAGAAAGACAGAGCAATCAGAACAAAAGGTTTAAATAGTTTCAGTTTCTACGCCATAGATTCACGGCGTATTTTCATATCTTTAATACAATTACACAGAAATGTAATTTAATAAATAATTTATTTTTATGAAATTGGTACAATTTGTATTGAATAAATTATGCTTGAGAAAATGGACACTTATTTATGGGCAATGATGTACATTTATTTATGGACAATAAAAATAATCCTAAATCGAATACTTATACACTGGCGGAAAAAAAAAAATCCCGACACCACGAAGGACTTGTGCTAGATGAATGAAATTTGGACAGTATATTCAGCTATTTATTCAATTGATTCAAGTTTTAAGGTTACAACTTATAGGAGACGCCACCAAGCACCACCCTCTACATGGTGAAAAGCACGGACTTTAGTACCCGCTGTAGTCGCCGCGCATGCATACGGTCGTAGAGATGCCGAATGTCATTTTGTGGTATGGCATTCCATGCCTGTTGTGCCTGGATGGTCAGATCAGCGACAGTTGTTGCTGGTTGTGGAAGAGCCCTGATACGGCGTCCGACCATGTCCCAGACGTTCTCGATGGGCGACAGATCTGGTGATGTGGACACCCTGAAGGGCACGTTGGGTTGCAGCTGCAGTGTGGGGTCGAGCGTTATCCTGTTGGAACAGCCCCCCTGGCATACAAGTCATGAATGGCAGCACAATGGGTTCAACAACCATCCGAATGTAAACATTTGCCGTCATGGTGACTGGGATAACCACCTGGGGGTCCTGCTGTCGTAGGAAATCCCTCCCCATACCATAACGCCAGGGTTGGGGCCAGTATGCCGACGACGGATACAGCTCGGTAACAGGACTTCCCCACGCCTCCTCCTGACCCTTGTGCGACCATCACTCTGACCCAGACAGAAACGACTTTCATCCGTGAAGACCACAGACTTCCATTCTGCCCTCCAAGTCGCTCTGGCTTGACACCACTGAAGACGTGCCGCACGGTGTTGAGGGGTAAGAGGCAAACATGCCACAGGACGCCTAGAGTGGAGGTTCCTGGCCAGGAGACGGTTCCGAATTGTGCGTGGAGTGACGTTGGGTGCCACAGCAGCCCGAATGTCCGCTGCAGATGCTGTCCGATTTGCCACAGATGCGCCAGTCAACCCTGTCTCCAGTGGCTGGGGGTCGTCCAGATCCTGGTCTCCTGGTAATCCTGCCTTCCCTAGACCATTGCTGCCAACAGTTGTACATAAGTGGCAGCGTCTCGACCCATGCGTTCTGTAATAGCACGGAACTAAAGTCCACCCTCTCGAAGGCCCACTACACGTCCTCGTTCGAATTGGGTTAGCTGCCCATATTCACGTCGCAGTCGCCTTCGAGGCATGTTTTACGTACTCTATCACACACGTCCACAAGTGTCTGAAGTGACACAGACGCGCGTCTGATCTCCTTTATATGTCATTGGAATGTCTCATTTGCATGTACAGGGTGACGCTGGTGGCGCCCCCTATAAGTTGTAACCTTGAAACTTGAATCAATTGAATAAATACCATAGCTGAATATACTGTCCAAATTTCATTCATCTAACACAAGTCCTTCGTGGTGTTGGGATTTTTTTTTTCCGCCAGTGTACATTAATAATAATTAATATTATAAACTGGAGATAAGCCTACCAACCTATCGAAAAATGGAAGGAAAAATTCTGCGACCTGGGTTCGAACCAGGAATCTCGGGTGTCATGGCCGACGTCTCTACCAGTTGGGCTATCGCAGACACCCGGACAGCCATGCTGTCTCAAGGAGGCTTGGTAGACTTATCTCCAGTTTATAATATTAATTATTATTATTAATTTATCTGTGAGTTCCACAAACTTTCTGATGGTTGGATTAGAGAGATTCTCGATCTGTGAGCCAGGTGCCCGCCTCCCATTGGGCTTTCACTTTGACAACTTGGTTGTCTTTAAAAAACATCGAGTAATCTCGTGCATCCCTAGAGTACGTCAATAACAAAAATTCTATTTTCCTGTTATGTTGGACTTTTTATTTAATTCAGTTTTATTTCTATTTTGTGCTTAAAAAAAATAATAAAAATAAATGAAATCAAAAATTTTACTACTATGTTCATTTAGTGGAATGAAATGCTGATGTTGATTTTTTTCATAATGCCGATATCCATAAAATATATTTGCATGCATTGTATCAACACACCCTAGACGCATAGATGGTGTTGATCCTTCGTGCATAAAATTGCATTTATGTGTCAACCTATTTTTATGCTTGAAGTGTTGATCGTACAGCAAGGAACAAAAGAAGTTTAACTTCAATCTTCAATTACGTAGGTGTCAATCAATTAATGCAAGGGAGGTCGGTTCGTACGCACGTAATCTGTTCCCCCTTTTCTTTTCCATGATGAATTCACGAGTTAATGCATCTGATCGCATTAGACTTCACGACATTTTTCTTAATAAACTTATAATTTCTCTCAATTAACCTCAATAACATTCTCTCATATATAAAACTCAATTTGGTATCTGTTATTCCTGAAATGCAACTAAAAATGGGCACGAGAGAAAAAAAAATGTTGTGGTATAATAATAATTATTATTTCCCTGAAATGATCCCATTCATATTCCTGCTGCATTGATTTTCTTTTCACCCCAATGTGTTGCCGAGTGACCTAATACGCCCCACGCTATTAGAAAAAAACCCCATATATTTCACGCTATTTCATCCTCTGTTCTGTCCACGCGAAGTAGACATGACTCATTGGGAAAACATATTCATGTTTGAACTTGTCGTTAGTAGTGCTAGCTGCTGCTTCCTTCCTGTTAACTGTAATCAAGATATCAGACCGGGAGGTTTATAGTAGGGTTCCACAGTGACTTATAATTATTTGACAAACGAAGATGTTATTTCGTCTTCGAGCTTAAAAATAGTTTCGGGATGAATCTATAAGTTTGTTTGTTTATTTAGAGTACGACAAGTCATTCAGAGACGATCGGGAAAGAGATAAGCAGAATGATGATGAGACACTTCTTCGAG
Source organism: Rhysida immarginata (assembly GCA_023313115.1). Lineage (NCBI taxonomy): Eukaryota > Metazoa > Arthropoda > Chilopoda > Scolopendromorpha > Scolopendridae > Rhysida > Rhysida immarginata. The sequence goes on from JAHWFO010084685.1 coordinate 4,416, forward strand.
AAAATCATTGCTGAGTACTATTCTGCAATTTGTTCCAAGAGGATAGTTGCCCAGTCTTTCGTTTGTTTCCTCCAGTATAATGCTCGTCCTCATACTTCCTCGTTAACAATGAAAACGTTATAGTGGAATCTCCCACTTCATCGGCCAAATAGCCCAGATTTAGCACCATCGAATAAGAAATTCAATTCTAACAAGGAGGTCAATGACCTGTGCAAGCAGTCAAAACACTTTTGGAATTAAGAATTTCCTTATTTTGAAACACGTGTATTACATTGGCAGGAGACTACGTTGAAAATTTGTGGGCAACTCTTTTCCTTTTTATGGACAAGAGGGTTTTGTAATTGTTGGTTTGGTTCTTCAACTACGGCTTCTCAAGCTTTCTCCGACCAGGATCTTAACAGGTTCGTTCACCTTAATCTCAAAATTAGAGTCGATATGTCTTTCCTCTTAGATCGTAAAAGGCTAAGATTCCTCAATTTTTAGACTAATTATTCTAAGATTCAGATTTAAATCGAATTCAGATTCATTCAGTAATTTACCCTTGTTCCATGCTAGACTTAAAGATTAGTTTAGAAAAAAAGCTCCCGATTTAGTAAACTGGACAATTTAGAAATAAGAACGTACTAGTTACATCTATTCTATGATAGTTAATTTCCCTCCCACTTCTGGGATTCCTTCCTTGGAAATTTTCCATTCTGAGCATTTGCTGTTTTATTTATTGATTGATTGTAATCCAATGCGTCCATCCAGGACCTGTATGGCCAGAGGCCGACGAGTTGGGTCCCTGGATGGACCTGGATTAACGACTGCTGTAGTATGGTCGCAGCAGCCGGGGGGTGATCGTATCTCACTGATGGTCGCCCATCCAGTGACTAGCCGTGCCTGGTGTTGCTTAACTTCTCTGAGGTTGTGTGTTTAGTGGAAGCCCACTAGGCCATGGCCTCCCCATGTATTATAGCAAGTGTATTATCTTGTTATACTGTATAAAAAAATCACACAGCTTGCAACTCCTAGGACCTTCACACCGTTTTCGATTCCATGTTCATATGGCATTTTCTGCTTGTGGTCCCTGGAACGTATCCTGAAAGTCTGTACAGACCATTCAGAAACACTCTGTTTAAGAAAAATATTTTTTTGTTTGTAAAATTATTAAGAAAAGTCGTAATTTCATTATTAGGAGCCTTAGCAAAATCTACTTATAAGAATGCACGCTTGGTGAGTGAGTTTATCTGGCCGTCCACTGTTTGTACGATAACTTGAAAACGGGTTAAATGGTCTTAGCTCGGCTATATCAATTTTTCAGGCTTTTTCGTGGATCCCTTAAAGTCGATTGCACGTGCTAAAGCAGTTACTGTAAAGAATATCACAAAACTAGGGTTCCGATTTATATGCACTAAAAAGTGCTAAAATATGCGTGTATATATATATGCTCTAAAAAAGCCAAAAATTTTCACCACACATTGCTTTCATTGCCATACTTATGAAAATTGAGATAAAAACCAACACAAATTAAACCATAACAAAAATTAAAATCTATTGATCTGAACCATGGCCAACTTTATCTTGATGTAGATAAAGTAGGCCACGCCTGAACAATCAAAATTTTTCCAAATGTTCTACAGAAAAGATATCTCTGCAACAACTGGCTCTTCTAACCGGAGTGTATATTTCTCTAGTGCCTTTTGGCTTACAGTGGCCCAATCAATGAAAGCTTTTATATGGTTTTAAAGAACCTCCTTAATAGGTTGAAAAATTAATTTTTAAATATGCCTTAATAAGCAAAAACACCCAAAATATGCACGAACACTCGAAATATGCAAAAATATGGGCTAAAGCCTGAAATATGCATTTATGTGCACAATAAAACTTGAGGGGGGCTAACATAAAACATCATATAAATGAGCTCGGGAAAAAATTTTCATTATATGCAAAATCCGAACCCTACATATAACAATCAATTCATCAAGCATTGTTGACATGGACACATCACGTGATGATCGCTTTGTCGATCTTGGAATTTTGCAAATAATTTTACTATAGACTTTTCGCGGAACCATTATAACAACGCAGGCAGGAAAGCACTCACTCTCAGCTCAGCAAAATGTACAAAGATTGCAGACACATTTAAACTCCAGATCAGCTAGATTCAATTTTATCAACTGAAAAGATTCAACTGCGATGTCTTAATGCAGCGATTCATCAAAATGCCATAATTTATGGTATATAATACGCATCTAAGTTTTTGCGTGATTTTGGGAAAATTTTTCGTGTATAACACGCACCCAGTGTATTGAATAAATTGATAAGATTAACTTAATATAATGATAAAAAAATTATTCACATCTATATACGGAATCATCAGTATCTGAGCAAAACAACTTCAAGATTTCACTTAGTAGTTCTGTTTCTTCCTAATAATGTGGATATTTTTTTCGATTTTCCATGACCCGCACGAACATGTGTATACTGCATAGGAACACCTCTGCAAGCGAAAAGTTCACAAACTCCACAATTTCTGAAATGCTGCCACCCACAGCCTGAAAACCAATAATCGCAATTATTGCAGTTTATAATTTGATATCTATAGGAAAGATGCAACCATCCAGGATTGCATCGATCGCTGCGAAATACCGCCAACTGGTGTCAGAAAGTAGTAACATCGTTAGGTAAACACACTGTGTAAGATTAATCTTACACAGAGGGTACACATTGGACTTTTTAAAGAACACCTGCTTTCTTCAAGAAAATGAGTTTGACATTGCGGTGCAATTTTCAATCGATTGTCGATTGGGAACGATTGTTTAGAAAAAAATTATTCAGAAAAGGAAGAAATTATTTTTATTGCCTTAGAAACCTCTCAGTAGACTTATTTGTTAATGGTGGTTTTTTTATACATAGGAGGAAATATTGTAGGCTTGTAATCTGGATATTTGGTGGTAAAACGGTTTACCATTTGTTAAGTATTTTTACGTACTTTGCCTTTTTCAGTTTTTGCCACTTTTCGCTAGGTGGCGTTACTTGTTCTTTTGTCTCTTTCTTCTTATTGTAGCACTCAATGAATAAACATCGTAAGTTTTTTGCTCTCCTATATTAGCGTGTACTGCCGTCATTTCTTTCGCCAAATACAACATCTATGAGCTCATGAATCGCAAGTATAAAACTTCCTTAAATTTGTCATCATAATTAACAAACACCATTTACAAAATGCCGAGAACAAGTTTAGAGTTCTTAATTGGACTCCACATAGTTACATTTTCTCTACCCAAAAATAAACAAAAATTATTACTTCTTTTAATTTCTCTCATTATTAAATGAATTAAATTATCATTAATTATGCACGTGCAGTGACAGATTAACCTCCAGCCGCATCTGAGATAAATTTGCACGGGCACTATTTTGTTGTATTTAGAAGTAAATAGAAACAAAAAATCTTAAATAATTTCATCGCAGGGCCCTCTTGGAAGACAACTGTGCGTCCTTTTCATCCATGCCCTCTTTTCGTGGGTCTTTTTCGTCTTCCATCACTTGCTCAGGATAATCTTTCTTGTTTGTAAAATATTAACTGACATTCTTCACAGCTTGAATCTACATTCTGCTCCTTCCTGGATCTTTCTTTAATAAAGGAGAACTAAACGTAGACTATATTCATTTTTATGGCATCCAACCACACAGCAATAATTTCCGCCGTAATGTTTTTTCTACCATGGCATTAGATATGCATACAGGTAGTTAGTTTTTCTAACAGTCACTAGAGTACGCCACGCATCAATCGAATTAAGGTTGCAACTTCCCTATTACTGCACCCCAAATTTGAATTATTGCAGCCCACTAAATATGAAACCAGAATTAAATTAGTTCCAGCCACCACTCTCCAGATAGAGCTTTAGTAATGCTTACTTTTTATGTGACCTCACCATCCTTGGGCTTAAGCAATATAATGCGGATTTCTCTTCTTACATTCAATTGAAAAATCCTGGCAATGAACACCCATTAAACTTAAATTATTTACCCAGATTATCGCAATATTTTTCGTGGTGACAATAACCGTGATAATTGAGGTACTCCTATATTATAAATCTTCAAAACTTAACACACTAGCTATCTGTATTAAGTAATGTTCGGCAATTATCAATGTTTATGTATGTAAAAGTAAGTCAGAAATAAGAATTTGACACTTATCAAGACACCAGACAAATTTATTACATATTCCACATTCTAAACTAAGTACAAACTGTTTCGAGATGACCGAATTTTTGATAACGAATGGAAAAACGGTACTTAATGCATCTAAAATTTATTAATTAAATTTGTCTAGAAGTTAAAAAAAAAAAATAAAAAAAAGAGTAAAAGAGAGTAAAAAAATTTTAAGTGATAGAGATAGAGAATGAGAGTTAAGGCAGATACAGAGAAAGACAGAAAGAGAGAGAGAGCGAAAGAGCGCAAAATCATACAAACATTTCATCAAAAAATATTATTATTCAGAATACATGAAAATTTAATCTTCTGGTTTCTCTGGTGGAGGTCCACATGGCTGCAGCATTTTCTCCATTAAATTGAAACGTACTCGTGCCTTAGCTTCGTTTTCGGCGACACTGAAGAAGTTGAGTAGGTCAAAATGGCCCATATATGAAGCATGGCCGTCACGATGCTGGTTCACCAACCATTCGTGTTTTGAAGTGTCAGCATGGCCCGTGCCTATATATTTGGATTGCAGATGTTCCAACTGGCTGTGGATATTGTAGCGATCTCCCATATTGAATTATTTGAATATCAGAAACTATCTATAACAGAAAACACATTGTATAATTTAACTTTAACATAAATTTTTGTTTTCATATAGCATTAATATTACAAAGAAAGGACTATATGCACTAAATTCAAGCTAATTTGTAATTGTGTTAAAAATTACATTTTTTATTAAAACACTTCTTAACAGAACCAGATTCTTTCACATTAAAGCTGGCAGATTCAACACAAAGACTCGAGTGAGTGACAAACAATCCTCACTTGAGGGCTGAGGATAGAGAGTTATTCAAGAAAAACCAATAGGAAGCTGGATGTTTTAGTTTTTATTGCGCCGCCAGAGTGCAAGGAACAATTTTGGTATTGGCAACATCCAGTAAGATTAAGTTAATGCGAAAATGCCGTACAATTATTGTGTTCCACAATCCTCAGCAACTTCTAAAAAAAATAAAGGATTAAAATTTTATTCCTTTACAAAAAAATGGAATTATAAGTAAGCAGTGGATTCAAAAAATCAAATCTGGAAAGAAAATTTCAAATCACTTGAAAATATGCAGTCTTCATTTTTCTCCTGAAGATACACGGTCACGTCTCAGGATAAATAATAATGTTTTCTTTAAATTTAGTGTTTTAATAATTTGTGTTAATCATAAATTTATCTTAATTTATAAAATGTTAATTTAAAAATTTAATATTTTATTAATTAAACACTTATACAATTAATTACAAAATTTGAAGGATTAAATTAATGAAATAAAACTAAAATAAAAGTAAAAAGTTTTAAAACATGATCAAACCTTTAATTATACAATTTGTATTTTTTGTACTTTTATTAAATTACATAAAAAATTACCTAAACTTCAGTAACTTCAAATTTATTTTTAAGAAGATCGAAAAATACTGAATCCTGGTAGCAAATCTCCCAAAGAGGCACATAGGATTTTAAATCGGGACAAGACACTCACTAAAACTTATAACATCGTAGCTCTGATAATAATAGCAGTAGTGATAGTAATTTTACTGCTCTGATGTTAGTAAAAGTTATAAGGTAAATGTTTTCCAACATCACATTTGTAAGTAGTAAAAATTGTTTCCCTATGCAGCGATCTATTTTTGTTACTTGTGTATATTCTTAACTATTTATCCCTTATTCAGGTTAATTCAGCATAGAAGTTTAATAGGAAAGAGGGGGTCCATGGCATATTTAAATTATGGACTGTAAGAATATTTAATGCATTGATTTCCTTAATATGTTAAAATTTAACTCTGCTTTTCTTCCACCCACTTTGACACCAAGGACTCTCAGCCCAGCTTTATTTAATCTTTATTCATTTTTCCCACTTTAAAAATATACAAAATACGCTTAGATCATTAAAAATATTTTTAGAATATATATATATACATTTATTCTATTTTCGACAACGACTTCTAAATAAGTCGAATATTTGTAGAATTTAAGCACGATCAAACTTTCACGTGTTTCTTTCGCGCTCTGAAACAACTGGATGTTGCTAATATCAATCCATAACCGTTGCGCGCTCTGGTGACGCAACTGCAAATCCATAATATCCAACCTCCTATTCCTATCGCTAATGCATTGTCTTTCTTCCCTGCCTGATTGAGGGTGTCTAGCGATTTTGTAAAATTCCCTGATTTTTCCCTGTTGTTCACGTAACTTTTCCTGACCACGAGCAGCAAAATAAATTTATCTTGATACAGGGTTGCCAATTTAGCTTATTTTTAGATGGGAATATTTACTGTTGGACATTGTTATAATGAAAACTAAACAATGCGCAACAATTTAAACGCCAGCCATGAAATCGGCTAAATTGGCAACCCTGTCTTGATACAGTGAGTTCCAAAAAGATAGGTCCGCCTAATTAAAGTAGCCTCCAAAACAAAAATATATTTAATCAAAAAACAACTGATATAAATTCAAATCTACACTCTTTGTAGTACAAAATAAAATTAAAAAATTCCAATAAAATCTAATAATTTTTAAGTTATAACAATATTTTCATTATAACTTGTTGCAAAATGATAGGTCCATCATTTCTCAATAATTGGTTTGCCCACCATTTTTGGAGATCACTTTAAAAATGCGATCAGGCATTGACTGAATTAGTTTTTGCAGATACTTGATGCTAATTTTTTCCCAATTAGCAACAATTGCAGTCTTCAAAGCATCAATTGAATCGTACTGCTTGCCTCCACTATAAACTC
>JAHWFO010084709.1:2940-16838 GCA_023313115.1 Rhysida immarginata
CAAAAAAAAAAAAAAAAAAAAAAAAAAAAATAGTACCAAAAGTCGCCATAGGGGGCGCTTATTTCAAGAAAACAGTGAATACCTAATTGTCAAATGAACAAATACCGTGCAAACCAACTTTAGTAACAATAATAAACAATGTTTTATTTTTAATTCCAAATGTGTTTGAATATGACCACCAGTGTGCTGTTCCAATAGCTGCATGCGGTAAACGACATTTTCTACGGCAGCTCTCAACATATCTGCATTAATTAGTCTGATATGTAACGTTATTTGATCCTTTAAGGTTGAGAGGTCAGGAACATGAGCTTGATACACAAGGCTTTTCAAATATCCCCATAACCAAAAATCACAAGGGTTAAGATCAGGCGACCTGGGTGGCCATACGATGGGAAATGCACGACTAATTATTCTGTTGTCTGAAAAACGTTCTCGCAAGATCTGCTACACCTGACGTCTGATGTGCGGTGGTGCACCATCCTGCATAAAAATGGTAGAATCCAGCACTGTCGCTCTTCTGATAAAACAACTCGACTAATAACACCCGGTCAGGCAGAGTAAGCGTCATCATCAGGCCATTCATTCGTGAATGATGGGAAATCCTCAGCCTTGCCTTTTATTGTCATGATTGCTCAACACGGAACGTGCTTATGCAAATGTATTCATTGTTTTCTTGAAATAAGCGCCCCCTATGGCGACTTTCGGTACTATTTTTAGCAGAAATCGAAACTGCATGTTCCACTAAGTATATACACCAAAACGTACTGCATTTGGCCTAATAGAATTCCCGCTAGCGAGCTCTGAACACCTCACGTTATTTCTTGCCCACCCGGTATTTAAAAATGTCCACAATATATAACATACCGTAAATACTGTATTTAGTGCCGGACCTGAAATACCGGACCGCCTGCATTAAGCGCCTGGGGGTCCGCTGAATTTTTGCAAATAAGCGCCGGAACTTCAATAACCGCCCGGGTGCTTATTTTAGTTCATTTCGTGGATTTTTCTTCTCTTGCTGCTTTTCCACGGAAATGTTTGCTCTCCCAAATGCCACTGCTAAACCGGAAATTAGATACCAGCTTGATTGTCTTCTAATTTCTTGCTTTTAATTTTGGATTAAGTCAAGCAACATAGCTGATGAAAAATGAAAACTTCACAGTTATAGCTTTAATTTTAATCTCGCAACAGTAAAGTAGGCTGAAAACCATTCTACAGAGGCTACAGCCAAACAGTTTAGCATTGATCCTAACGGGAATGGAAAACACAGCAGGATACTTTAGAAAAGATGAAGGAGAAGGGCGAGAATTTGCATAATAGTATCCATCATAGTTGGGCAGAATTTTATAAGCGCCGGACCTGTAATACCGGCCCGCCTGCATTAAGCGCCTGGGGGTCCGCTGAATTTTTGCAAATAAGCGCTTGGGCACTTAATACAGTATTTACGGTATGAGGAAGTTTTCGTTTTTTCTGTTTCCAACTTAGGTTATTTAATTTTGCAAATGAACGTTTTGAAGAAAATTTTGATGTTGCAGGACTTTTGTCTCGGGACTGTACTCTGTTCAACTAAAGTTTAACTGGGCATGTCTAATTAAACTTCCAATTTCAATTGCTAGATATTGTTAATTTTACTTTGCAACAGCGGTTAACAATCGAATTCTGAAATTTAACTGGATACGCCTAGTCATATTTTCGTTGGGCAGGGTGTAACTGCAAAGGATGTTAGTGTGAAAAATTATACCTTTCTCCTTATCTTTTCATAGGTTAAAGATTTGGCAGCAGTTTCATTAAAGAACCCACTTAAAATATTTGTTAATAATAACACGGATGTGGCATTTAATCTAAGACAAGAATTTATTAGGATCCGTGAAAACAGAGAAGGGGACAGAGAGGCAATTGCTGCAGGTAATAGGAAAAGGCAAAGCATTGCTAAATTCCATAGGAAAATTTTTTTTTTTATATTAATCAATCTACTGATTCCCCCCCCCCTGCTTTTATTGTAGCTCTTGTAGACAGGACTTTTCACGATCATACAATGGTGTTTTTGCAAACTAAAAAACAAACGCACCGTATGCACATTGTATTAGGATTATTAGGAATCAAAGTAGGAGAATTGCATGGAAATCTTTCTCAAACCCAGGTTAAAAATATTTGCTATTTAAAACACAGTCGAAATCTGTTAATACGAACTCGGTTAATACGAAAAATTTTGCTGGCCCAATCCCCATGAATGATATTTACATGTAAATTCCTCCTCTTAATACAAACGATTTTTAATTAAAGTCCGGTTAATACGAAGGAAAATTTCGGAAATTTAGTGAAAAAATAGTGCTCAGAAAAAAAATTCTAATAGGTTAATTCAAGTATAGATGGCAGCGCTTACGCTTTATGAATCTGAGGCTATGACGCTATGGTCGAAATGAGGAGAAAATCTCGGCAACGTTAAGAATACTGTATAAGAACATGCATGTAAATTGTTCAGTTCCACAATGTTCGAACAACAATGTTAAAGACAAAAATCTCAAGTTTCATGGATTTCCTACAGATCAAAAAATTCAATGAGGTTAAATGAGATATCGTAGCCTAGCCCAATATTTAGCATCGTCACTTTCGTAAATCGTAATTCGTTATAAAATTTGCTCACTGTTAGTCAATACTTGTTTATTTCCGTCAGTTTTCGCTCCTATTAACTGAAGGTTTTCTTTCAAGTCTTTAACTTTCATCTTCACTAAACTTTTGTAAATAAACTAGAACAAAATTCATAAACCGTAGCGGATGCCATCTGGCGGATAGATTTGGCATTTAAATCAACCTATAAGTTTTCGAAGTATGCAATTTTCTAAAATAAAAATTAAATGTTTTCTGAGCTCTATTACCACTGACTTCTAAAGAATCACATGTTCTTTCGGGCGTGACGAACACCACTAATCACGTGGTGTTCACTAAAGCAAATCTGATTGGTTCTGTACGAGAGCGCACTTGTTTCAAAAGAAATTGAATCACGTGGCAATTTCAAACAGGAATCATTGGTCTTCTTCGATACAGATTACACAGACTACACTATGTACTGCTGCGCAGCTGCTACACCATGTCCGACATAAGGAAAAAGAAACTAAAGGATTTTTCGCTAGAAGTGAAATTAAAGATTCTAGATGCCATTGAAAAACCAAATGCAAAAAAAGGGCAGATTGCTAAAGAATTTGAAATTCCTCCGTCAACTTTGTCAATGCTAATAAAAAACGCTGAAAAAATAAGACAGCAAGCAGAGACAAGTGGGACACTTAAAAGGAAACGGATGCGAACAGCAACACGTGAGGAAATGGAAGAGGCATTGCTGAAATGGTTTCCACAAGTAAGTTTACTTTTTTCCTTATGACAAGATCGTTCAACAGTGTCTAGATAGAAACCAAGATGGCGGAGTCGAAAGTGATGATGATCCCGGGCAAATTCAGCACTCTGCCCCATCAACACAGCGTATGATTACTGTGATGGACGAGACGATCTCAAATCATTTATTTACGCTATAAATCGTCAAGTTTCCTCCAGATTTATTTACGTTATACTCAAAAGCAAATCATGTTTTAAGCAGAAATTTTGTAATGTCATGTAGACAGACCAAAATAACAGTGTTTTACTGAAGGAACGAAATAAAAATGTACGTATTTTATAACAATACGAAAAAAATTTATGGTCCCGACGATTTCATATTAACGGGTTTCGACTGTAATAGCCTTAGGAGTTTATTAAGTTATCATTACAACTCCATTGCAAAAAATAGAATAATGTTTTATTATGAACTCCATTGTCCCATCCTACTGGAAGATAAACTCGTCATTCTCATACAGTTCTTCTGCCGAAGGAATCATGAAAGAGTCCAGAATTTCCATGTAAACATCTGCGTTCACCGTTCCACGTACGATACGTACTAGTAGTTTTCCAACCCCATGTGAAGAATGCAACCTCATCACCAACGTGGCAAATTTCACAGAATGTTTGAGGCAATCTTGTAGAAATGCGTCTTCTTTCCTCTTCCACACCCTGATTCCTCGATCTCCATGCACAAGGCAAAACACAGATTCATCACTAAACGAGATTTTGCTCCGTTCTTCATCACCCCAGTACTGTCGCTGTTTGCACCATCTCAGACATTTTTTCATTGAATTTCAATATGCCCCCCCCCCCCATTTATGGCATGAAGGACGTCAAAGCGAAACTCGATTTCCTCCCATGCCACGGGGTGAGCGGCGCCTACGACGATTCATAAAAGGTGATGGGAGAGCCACAGTCCATCGACTGGCCACCAGATCAACAGTGGTGCCAACAGACGTGTATCCAACATTACCGTTGATCACACCCTGCTACGGATAGGCCTGAACAGTTGACGCACGGTTGCTGCACCCATGTTGACCAGGGGTCATCGTCAACGGTGCCTAGACTTTGCATGTCAGCACCGCCATTGGACCACAGACGAGTGGGCTAAGAATGGTTCTCCTACAAGTCAAGGTTTTTGCTCCATAAGAATGATGGGCGATGGTGAGTGCGTCTTGAACGCCATGAAAAGAGACTGCAGGAGGCTATTGTGAGGAAACAGACTGGTGGGGGTAGAGTGCATGAGTGGGGGATCTTCTGTTGGGAGCAGTTAGGTCCACTGATTCGTCTAGAGGACAATTTGAATGCCTGTGGCTATCTGTCAATCGTAGTGGACCAGGTGTACCTATACATGCTCACGATGTTCCCCCAATGTGTATGGTGTGTTCCCTAGGACAATGCACCCTGCCACAAGGCACGTCTCCTTCTGGATTGGTTCGAGGAACACTCTACTGACTTTCGAGTGCTCCCTTGGCCCGCTAATTCGCTGGACATCAATCCAATCGAACGTCTGTGGAGGCATCTTGATTGCCATGTAGGGCAGCTGGACCCTCCACCTACGACTCTCAAAGCTCTGTGGACAGCGCTTCAAGCGGAATGGACTGCCATGCCATCGGACACATGCCGCGCACTTCTTGCGTCCATGCCACGACGCCTAGCATCAGTTATAGCGGCGAAGGGTGTCTGCTCCCTTTACTAAGCAGGTGGTCATAATTCAGTGATATGACAGTGTATATGCAATATTAACTTGGATACTATTTAGAAGTTCATAATGAAACATTATTCTATTTTTTAAGTTTGTATTTTCAGGTAAAATTGAAACACAAAATTGTACTGCAAATAAATTTGTTACAGTAACTAATTTTATTCAGTTGTACAGGGTGTTTACGACTCTGTACACAAACTTTTAGGAGTGGTAGTCTGACTAGTGTTCTCACGGCATTTGTGCCAAAACCAATGCTATTACAAAGCAAAAAAAAAAATGAAGGGTCAAAGAATGAAATTTTCTTCTGCCATGGAATCCAAATGCTAGTTGAAGCATTATCTTGTTGAAAGTAGCCATCTCCATTGAGACATGACAACTTGGTCAGCAACAATTCGCCTCTGCAGTAGAAGTGGACGACATCTAGCGTAGATTACTCAAACTAACAAAATGGCGCCTGGTATGGTTACAAGTGGAAGCTTAACAAAGAAAATAGCATGTACGGGGTTGTGCATAACCTTTTGCTAGGGGGCTGCGACTTAAACCGCAGCGTTGTAGCACACTCTTATGACGCTTCGGCAGAGAGTAGTTCATTGTGCGTCTATTGGTATCAAACAAATATGGCTGGTTTAATAAATGACAGTGAAGAGCAGTGTTTCATGGATAGAGTTCGTACAAATGCATATCGAGAGGCAATGGAAGCAGGTGCGTCTTTTATTAATCGCAAATGGGTTGAGAACAAGTTAAACTGATCGGATAGATGGGTGACGGACAATTGGAAGAAAGGTTATGATAACTGCCATGCCGAATTTGCTGAGGGTAGGCCCAGGAAATTATCACAGGAAAGCAAAAACATCATTGCTAATAACAGTGGCAAAAGACGTCGCAGCTGTGTCAATGTTGCACAAGAAATTAAAGTTAAGCGTGGAAAAACAATTTCTCGTTCAACGGTTCAAAGACATCGTCAGCGTGCAAACATCAAGCCATTCCATGTTATTCCGAAACCGATGAAGACTGCATTAAACATCGAAGACCGGCTCTGGTTTTGCAACTACCTGAGGGATTGGGTGGAAGACGACTTCATGTACCTTGCCCCGAGCGACGAGTTCTTTGTGTGGACTATGAGACGTCTGAATTACCAAAACGATAGGGTCTGGAGCTTATCGATTAAAGATATTTCTGACGACGAACACTATCAAGAGCTGTCCAAGAAGCCTGACTGCATTGGCATCTTCGTGTGTTTCACCGCCAAGCGAACGATGTGGCGATTCAAGGAGCAGGGTGAGTCATGGAATGGTGATTATTTTCGGAATTTGCTAACAAACTATGTTTTTCCGTTTCTTCGAGATCCAAACAACACTATCAATCCGCATGAAGTTTGTTTTTTGCACGATAAGGCACCTTGCTTTAAGGCTAATGCAACACAGCAAATCCTAAGAGAAAGTGCTATCGATTTCTTCTCACCAAATGAATGGCCCGGTGCATCCCCTGACCTAAACATTGCTGAACATTTTGGAGCCGTGTTAAAAGACGCAGTGGAATCTTTAATGATTCAAGAACGTGGTGAAAATCGGTATTCTCGAGACCTTCTAATGGGACACCTGACATCTGTGCTGAAGGACACGGAGTACGATACTGCTCTGTTTGAGACACTCCTCCGCTCCTACCCGAAACGGATGCGTGCTGTTCGAGAAGCAGGTGGTGGCCACACTAAATATTGATGTGATAAAAGCAGAAATAAACGTACTTTTTGATTATCAACCGCAGAACATTCCACTTAGTTTTGTTTATTTTCCAGACCCCTAGCAAAAGGTTATGCACAACCCTGTATATTCACAATTTCCCATGAAATAACCAAGTGGGAAGTAAAGCTAAAGCTGGAAAAACAAGCTACCAGCTCTTTTTATGTTTGCAGCGCTCACTTTCTACCCTCTGACTCTCGAGTCGAATATGGGTGCAGACGAATTCATTTGAAAAACACAAATTCTGCTTCCAATGAAACGAATACAATTTTAAATGGATTCGAAAAAAAGTTCCAAAACACATGAATTGAAATCAAATCTATTCGATTGAATCAATTCAAGGAGGCTGAACAGTCCTGTAAGCTCGAATTGGTTTTATCCGAACGATACCATTCGAAACCTCCGAGTACATCCGAAAGTAAGCTTATAGCTGCTTACAAATAATAGCTCATTTCGATGTTTATTGCGGAATAATCCATTAGAAATCTTCGGGGACGTTGCAAATGCTGTTTCAATTGAGTTAAAATGCCTAATTTAAATGCAAAGACTTTAGAACTACTCGTAAGCATACGACTGCAGCATTAACTTTAACGTTAGAATAATAATGCTAGGAATGGAACCAAATACATCATCTAGGTCTTTCATATGGAAACATTACAATGAGTATGTCGAGAAAAGAGAAGAAAACAAGATACACTATATGATCACAAATATCCGGACACATGCATGTTTGTGCTCTAGCCACGATTTCATGGAAATCAATAGGGCGTTGCACATCCCTTTGCCCAAATCACAGCTTTTACCCTTTGGGGAAGACTTTCCACCAAATGTTGGTAGGTACTTTCCGGAATGTTCCTCCATTCCTCCGAAGAGCGAGAATCAGTTCAGGTACAGAAGTTGGCCGATGTGATCTGGCCCGCAAGCGTCTTTCCAATTCATCCCACAGACTATCTATAGGATTGAGGTCGGGACTTTGTGCCGGCCAACCCATTTCTTCGACCCCTGAGTCCGCAAACTACTGCTGTCCACGCCTCGCTTTGTGGCACGGAGCATTGTCGTGTTGGTAGATAAATGGCCTGTTTCCGAAAAATTGCCACAACGTTGGAAGTGCACAGTTGTCCAAAACATTCAGATAACGGTCGGAGTTCATGATTCCTTGCACAGGAACGAGCTGGCCCAGTCCGTACCGTGAAAATGAGCCCCACACCAGAACTCCTCCTCCTCCGAACTTGACTGTGGGCTCTGTGCACTCAGGTAAGAAGCGTTCTCCAGGTATGCGCCAAACCCAAACTCGTCCATCGGATTGCCAGAGTGTGTAGCGAGATTCGTCTGTCCACATTACACGTTTCCATTGGTCCATTGTCCAGTTTCTGTGGGCTTTGCACCACTCCAGACGTCGCTTGGCGTTGACCCTGCTGCATTGTCATGGTACTGGCATCTTTTGCAGAGGTGTTTCAAAACTCTGTGACATTTTTTTCCGCCGAGGACTTCCGGTTGCTGCAGGTGACATGACGAAGCACTCGATGGTCTCTGTCCATTAGTTTCTTGGGTCTACCGGTTCGTTGTGAACTGTTGTTGATCCCCGGGTCTTCCATTTCATAATGACATCACCTACTGTCGACTTGGGTATCTGAAGAAGGCTGGAAATGTCACGCACGGACTTGCCGCATAGGTGACATCCAACGACGGTTCCACGTTGGAACTCACTGAGCTCTGCCGAACAACCCATTCTTGCCAATGTTCAAGCAGAGTTGTGTCTGAAGGTGTGGGAAGCTGTCTAAATGATGTGCAAGTCATTATCATGTGACATTGGGCCAATCGATGATATGTGAGGGGTGTCCGGATATTTTTGATCATATAGTGTATGTTCAAATAGTTTCGAAAGGAATATTCAAAGGCCATTCGAAAAGTTTTCGAATAAGGTATTCAAAATCTGGTATACAAATTAATTGAATGAATCACACAATTCGTTACAGCATCCAAACTTCAAATGCTAGTTCAAATGAATTTGATAAAAGCTCGAATGACTCGAGAAACAGATCAATTCATTTCAAATTGTTTTAATGTAGATTTATAGGATTTTCGAATGCGTTCAAATCAAAAGTTTTCTTGAAATTATTCGACTCGCACGCAGCCTTAAGTATGAGGTATGGTATACTAAAATGCACATATATAACCAATTTTTTCCTACTCTGGTGACAGTCAGTTTAAAGAGTTTCCCTAAACAAATAAAAATTGCGGTCATAGTCTGTCTCTTGGTGTTTTGGTTATAATTAATGCAGTACAGGAAGTCCTCGACTTAAGATAAAAATACCAATAGAAAAAGGTGTTCCTTTAAAGAAATTTTTTTAAAAAAAAGTATGCTTTGACTTGAGACACACATCATAAGAATCCATTTTGTCGTGAGTACGGGGAATCGGTTTCTTAATTGTGTGTCGAATTTTTCTTGGGTCAAAATGTTAGTACTCCTATAGCAGTGCAGAGTTTTATTTGTAAAAAGTATGTTCTGGTTGTCATCTTTAAATATACGGGGTGGTCATAAATTATTAAGCACATTTTGACAGTGAATATTTTATTAACCAAGAAATGTACACACTTGTTGTGAACATCATTGAAAAGTACAACTCAAAAGTTTTTTTCCGTAATATTCCGAAGTTACAGCAGTTCCACGTGTGCTCCTGCAGTGACTCGCAGAATATCCATTCGATATTCGATTTCACGCCATGTATTCCGCAGCATTTCAGGTGTCACTGTTGCAATGACGGCCACAATCCTTTCCTTCAATTCATCAAGATCACGCACTTTGCTGGAGTACACGCGGTCCTTTACATATCCCCACAAGAAAAAGTTGAGTGGTGTGACGTCAGGAGATCGCGGAGGCCATGAAATCGGCCCTCCGTGGCCAATCCAACGACCAGGAAATTGTTCATCCAGGCATCGCCACACAATCGTTCCCCAGTGTGGCGGTGCACCATCCTGTTGAAATATAACATCTGGTTGTCGTTGTTCAAGCTGCAGTATAGCATAACATTGCAGCATGTCAAGGTACGTGATGCTATTCACCGACTGCTCTGTGAAGAAGAATGGTCCAATCACTTCATTGACAGTCAACGCGCACCACACATTGACCTTTGGACTGTCTCTAACATGTTCACGGACTTCATGAGGGTTCTCTGATCCCCAAATGCGACAGTTGTGTCTGTTCACACGCCCGGAAACATGAAATGTTGACTCATCTGAGAAAGCCACTTTATCCAAGAACGTGTTGTCCACATCAATTTTGTGCAGAATGAGCTCCGCGAATGCAAACCGTTGCGGTTTATCATCGGGCTTTAGTTCCTGAACAATCTGAACTTTGTAGGCATACAATTTCAAACGCTTATGCATCACTTTCATCACCGTAGATCGTGGGACTCGCAATTCCAAGCTGGCGCGCCGAGTCGACTTCGTAGGGCTCCGTCGGAACGCATCTCGCACCTTCTCAATGACTTCCTCACTGACGGTAGGCCTACCAGCACCTTTCTTGTGGGCTACGCTTCCAGTGTCCTTAAACTGCTGATACCACCGCTTTATGGAATCCTTTCCAGGAGCAGGTTGTCCATATTCCAAGCGGAATTGCCGTTGAACTGCTATCACGGATTTCTGCTCATGAAACCAAAGAACGCACATTGCTTTCTGCTGCACGGTCGCCATTTTTGCGTTTTGTGTTCCTACGCCAAACAGTGCTGCCGCCTGGTG
The DNA here is from genome assembly GCA_023313115.1 of Rhysida immarginata. Lineage (NCBI taxonomy): Eukaryota > Metazoa > Arthropoda > Chilopoda > Scolopendromorpha > Scolopendridae > Rhysida > Rhysida immarginata. Next base: position 13,489 of record JAHWFO010084709.1, read on the forward strand.
GTGATAGTGACACCTGACAAACTGTTTGAGTTGTACTTTTCAATGATGTTCACAAGAAGTGTGTACATTTCTTGGTTAATAAAATATTCACTGTCAAAATGTGCTTAATAATTTATGACCACCCTGTATAACTGTATACAATATCGGAATAAAAGGAAAACACAAATCCACAAAGATTTTTTTATTGACTCAGATATACGCTTCGGAATTCATGATTCCTTCATCAGTGAGTGAAATTACTGACTCACTGATGAAGGAATTATGAATTCCGAAATGTACATCTGAGTCAATAAAAAAAATCTTTGTGGATTTGTGCTTTCCTTTTATTCCGATATGGTATACTGGTGTCCACAGTTTCCGGCTATTTTGTTTTATACTGTAACTGAAAAAAAATTTAATCTAGTATTATGAAAGATTCAGATTGTAAATTAGTGTTAGGATGCTATTGTTCTTTGCATAGCGCTTAGAGACATTGAAACGTTTTAAAGAAGAGGAAATAGATGTGCTTTTGGCCACTGATTTGGCTGCTAGAGGTCTTGATATTCCAGGTGTACAAACGGTAAGATGCTTTCAACTTCTGTAATTTCAAGGTAAACTCTATGGAAAAAAAAACAATATAATTTTGGAAAATTCACTTGTAGGGCGGGGAAAATCAGAGGAATTAGGTAAATTTGAAATCAGATTTTGGTGGCCAGCTACAGTGAAATGCCAAAAGTCATGGGATATCTATTTGTAGCCTCCCCCACCCATGCAATAAGATTAATGGTGCCCTCGTGCTCGACGAACAACACTGTGGTGAAGGAACGCTAAGGTTCGGAACCGAAATTAATTGTAAGACTACCTGACACTGCGATAATTTAGTTCATTGATACTTAATTTATTCATAACGATCTGATACATTCAATCCTTTATATACTATAATGGTTAACCTCACAAACATTGCAAACAGGGGCCCCTAATACTTCTTTATGATACGCTATATCTAACTTAACGACTACAGCAAGTTATTTCTACTACGCAAAAGATGACCGGCACTCCTGCACGTGATGTAATAAGTCTACGGAGCATGTACGAGGCCTGTGAGAAAAGTATCCGACCTAATTTTTTTTTTGCGAAAACCTGATGGATTTGGATCGCGCGTGCTTGCATGAGCCGACCTTGAACCTCTGTGCATATGCGTGAATTTTTTCCCGCCTCTCGATAGCGTCAGTTGCTGGCATTAGAGGGAGGTAGTGTGTTGTGCTCTCATCGGTTTTTGATTTGAAGGAAAATGACGGAACGACTGGAGCAGCGTTACTACATCAAATTTTGCCAGAAACTGGGCGACAGCCAGGTGGAAACCATCAGTTGTCACAGTGGAAGCATTCCTCATCACCACGACCAAAGAAGGCCTGCCAAGTGCGCAGCAATGTGAAAGTGATGCTGACTGCTTTCTTTGACTCTCGCGGTGTGGTACACCACGAGTACGCACCACAGGGTCAAACAATCACCAAAGAGTACTACAGGGATGTCCTCCGTCGCCTACGTAATGCAGTGCGGCGCAAGAGACCGCAATTGTGGTCAACAGGCAATTGGCACCTCAAAAAACAAACTTGATTCAGACTTTTTTTGGCGAAAAACCATACTCCCGTGGTACAACAGGCTCCTTACTCTCCTGACCTGGCCCCCTGCGACTTTTGGCTGTTCCCTAAACTCAAGAGGCCATTGAAAGGAACGCGATTTCAGACAAGAGAGGACATTATGGCTGCAACGACAGCCGAGCTAAAGTCCATTCCGAAAGATGCTTTCCAGGAATGCTTCCAACAATGGCGGTACCACTGGGAGCGGTGTGTGGAGTCCCAAGGAGACTACTTTGAAGGTGATTAGGTTTCCAATGCTCCAGGTGTGTAATTTTTTTTTGCCCGGCTGAAGGACGGATACTTTTCTCACATGCCTCGTATGTACCATCACTCATATTTATGGATGAGCTTCACAACAACTGAGGTGACTTCCATTGACATTAGTACTCCCGAATCAAATATTCCTCCACAACCACGCACGTGTGCGCAATGCACCTCCTTTCATAGGCACGTAGGGGGGAGGAGCAGAGACCCCTCTTGGCGAGTACAATGTCTTTAATCACCCCTAGCCACTGGCGGGACTTGGCTTACACAGTATTTGAGCGTTTATCGCAATTTCTATGCGCCCTCCCCACTCCAGTCCGCTCAATAAGCCGCAATACCTATGACCAGTGATGCATTTGTGGACTGTTAGACTTTTTTTTTTCACGGCAGGGTGCTTAACTGGTTTATCAGAATCATTTTAATATTCTTAACCTAGAACAGTTTCTAATGCTATAGTTCAAAGTTGCACATGGTCTCAGCAGAATATTCGTGAACGCTACAGAATGCGTCATGGATTTGAATTGAGCGGAGTCTACTGTATTTCAAAAAAATAATTGATTTTCATAGTAACGTACACTGAGTTAGCAAAACTCATGGGATAGTTACTTAATATCTGGCCGGGCCACCTCTGGCCCTGTGGAGTGCAGCAATACGGCGTGGTAGGGAGTCTGCAAGTCCCTGGTACACTTCTGGAGGCAGTTGACACCAGATAGTCTGCAGAGCCGAAGATAGTTGCTGCCCGTTCGTGGGCGGAGGATCCAGTGGCCGGAGCCTGACTTCAACAGCATCCCAGATATGCTCGATGGGATTCAGGTCAGGGCTCCGGGCTGGCCAGCTCAGTCGTTGGACCTCTCCTGCATGCTCCTTGAACCATTTGCGGACGACATTGGAGCGATGTGGTGGAGCATTGTCATCTTGAAAGACTACTATGTCGTCAGGGTGTTGAAATGTCAAAAACTGGTGCAGATGGTCTCCGACGAGTTGACGATACCGTGGACCATTCAACGTTTGGTCCAGGATAACCAGAGGCCTCATTCCAAACCTGGAAAATGCACCCCAGACCGTCACTGACGCCCCACCACCCTGCACCACCACCTGTTGGCATGCGGGATCCATCGTTTCGTGAGGTCTGCGCCACACACGGTGCTTCCCATCAGCGTGGTACAGCTGATATTGTGACTCAACTGACCATATGACGTTGCACCACTGTTGCAGGGTCCAGCCAAGATGGTTGATGGCAAATGCACGCCGGAGTGTCCGATGACGCTGGGTAAGCATTGGCACCCGTGTAGGGCGACGGCTGCCAAACCCGAGGGCATGCAATTCCAACGGATTGTCCACCAAGAGACGTTTCTAGTGCGGCCAGTATTGAACTGGTCTGTGATTTGCTGCACCGTTGCACTCCTGTCTCTCTGAATCATTCGTCCCAGGTGTCGCCGGTCACGATCATTCAGGGCAGCTGGACGT
>JAHWFO010084710.1:0-12423 GCA_023313115.1 Rhysida immarginata
TTGACGTATGGTATGCCCGTCTGGGCCACAATATGTAAGACTAGGTGAAAAGAACTGCAAACGTTCCAAAACGTTACCCTTAGGACTATTGCGCAAAAAGATCGGAGAATTGTTCGCAATTCCTCCATTTCTAATGACTTCAACATGACTCATATTGGTAAATACGTTCAAGGGCTCATGGAATCCATGCTGCCCAATATAGAAAATCATAGCAACGAGCTAGTCTCGGGCATTTTAAAGCATCCTATGCATAGAAAGAGATATCGTGATCCAAGGCATATACTTGATATTAATTTTGAAGACATTGATAATGTCTTATTTCCAGATTACTGGACTTCATAGGTCGTGTTTTATCTAATACTAGTGGTCTGCTTCTAGTCTAGACAATCGTCAATCAATTTTTCCTCCACCAAGAGGAGGCAATTTTTCTTTTATACTTTGGATGACCTTTGTGGGTACATCAGGCTTCTTTTCTAATTCAGTGTATTTCCCTTGGAATGTGATTATGAAGGGTGAGATTATGGAAGCTATGCTTCAAGTTCCACACGAATACCGATACATTACACTGTTCGATTGTCGATTGTCGACCATTGTATTCACTCACTGATGAAGGATTTGTGAAATCCGAAATGCGCATCTGAGGAAATAAAAATAATTGATGTGGACTAGTGTTTTCTTTTGTACCATTTTTATATAATGGTTCTGTGAAAAGATCTTTGCAACCCTTAAACAGATACGGTGGTATTCCATCAGGCCCAGATGATCTCTTGGGCTTCAATGTTTTAATAGCAAGTTTAATATCGGCCTTGGAGATTTCTTTAATACATAAATCATTTGAGATCATAGGGGGGGGGGGGAGACTGCGGCATTACGATCAATACAATACTGAGCAGGAGTTTGTGAGTAAACTGATCTAAAGTAATCCGCAAAACAATTGGCAATATCCTGAGACTTACATAGAATTGCATTGTTAAAATTCATTTGCGTTCCTAATGTGTTTTGTTTCTTCTTGGCGTTTATAAAATTCCAGAAGCTACTACTATTTTCAGTTATATTTGATTCTATACAAGTTACATATGAGTCAAATGCCAACTTAATATCTTTTTAATCTGTTTTCTAATTTCCTTAAATTTATTTAACCAATATTCTGATTCATGTTTTTTCTTCCTAATTTTTTCTTTAACCTTTAGATTTTTAATTATTGAATTATTAAACCAAATAGGATATTTTCGTTTATAAGATTTAACTTTTGGAACACATTCATCAAGTGCTGAAAAAATCTTATTATAAAATAGATCAACCGCAGTATTTACATTTTCACAAACGATTAAATCATCCCAACTGTAATTTTTTAATAATTGGTATAATTTTAAAAAATCGGCTTTTTTATAATTGTAACGGGATTCAGAAATATCCTTCACCAGTACAGATTTATACGACTGAATTAAAATATTCAATGCAGGATGATGAAGATCTTTTGAAACTAGGGAATCAATCACCTCGTCAACAATTATATTATCTATGTTTGAAATAACTAATTCAAGCGTTCTATTGTTAAAATTTTTTACATTATTAAACATTTTAAGATTAAATAAATTAATAAATCTATGCAACTCTCTCGCTTTTTTGGATCCATTTATTAAATCGAAGGAATTATCTGTGATCTCTGGAAGATTAAAATCACCAAGTATAATTATTGCGCTATCATGAAATATATCAATATAGTCTTCAACTTTATTAAACAGTTCTTGATAATACCTCAGATTATGATTTGGAGGAATATAGACTGTGTTAAAAATATACTTTTTATTATTTTAAATTAATTTAATCCATAGAGATTCTATATTGCTCTCTAAAAATAATAATCTTTGAGAATTTAATGATTTTTTAATAGCAATTAACACACCACCACCAGATTTTTTCGTATTATCATTTCTGTCTTTTCTGTAAACTACATACCTATCATCAAACATTTCAGAATTAAATATACCATCGTTAAGTGAAGTTTCAGATAAGCATACAATGTCATAGTTATTTGATAATATATTTAAATACAGCAGTTGAGTTTTGGTACGCAGCCCACGAACATTTTGATAGTAAATATCAAGTTCTTTGTGAGAAGAAAACATATCAAAATTATTATATTTTATTAAAGTCTTTCATATTGATTATTTGAAATATATGTGACTGGTCATCTTTCCTCATGAATATTTTTCCATTGCGAGTCCACAAATGTTTAATCTTCTTCATCCGCTTAATTTCTCTTGCTTTGGAGAATAATTTCTTCCGTTCAGGACATAAGCTTTCATTAATGTAAATCGGATTGTTATAAGAATACCCTAGATCAAGAGTATTAAAATTTCTTTTAACTCTCCTTCTACGCAACAGTTCTTCTTTAAAACATCTTCTTGTGAATTTTACAATTAATGGAGGGATTTGTGCTTCTGAGTGAATTCGTAATCGGTGACACGCATCAATATCTTCATCTCTAATATCAACCTGTAACATATGTCCAATTTCTTTAATTATTGAATATGAATTCTCTGATGGTTGAACAAGTACTCCATGAATCTCCAACATGTTTATTCTGGAATACTGCTCAGAATCCACAAGTCTCATCGTCAGATCAGAATTTTGTTTCTTTAAATTAATATCTTCAGCTTTTAAATCTTCAATAGATTTCATACATTTATTAATTATTGCCTCTTGCAGGCACGTACCCAAGAATTTTTCCAGGGGAGGTCGAACTCTCGATTTATTGGACCTTTTGTTCGAATCATCCATTCTTTTTATTATGTTTTAATTACAGTAATACTAATTAAAAATGAAACATATTTCAGTGATATTTTTGTAACGTTGCTTGTGAAGTTTATGCTATTATACATTGTTGATATAAAAAAATCAATCTGCTTATAAAATTCGGATTTCATTTTTGTGAAAAAAAAATCTTAAAATAAAAATTAAAAAAACCGTGAAAAGAAATAAAATTAAAATCGCAAGACCTTTCGACGTAAGTCATCTTCTGGAAATGAAAGATGTGAATGAGGAATTGTCGGTCCGGTCATAGCCTACAATTGTCTCTTATCATTGTAGGCTATGGTCCGGTTCAGTGTAGGTCAAAGGGGGAAAAATCCTTTTGTTTAACTGGAGTGAGCAAGGAGTGGGATGATTAGTGGGGGAGGGGAAATGGCACTGGAACAGGCCAAAGGATGAAAAAAAAGGGAAAATTAAAAAACTGAAATTAAAAACAACCCGTCGCCAACTACTCCACTACTCTTTGTTCACTCAGAGTTTTTAATAGAATTTAAACAATAGATTTAAATTCACAGAATTCAAAATCATGGACCTTCAGCATTTTTGGGGTGGTCGCTCGACCCCCCCGACCCCCCCTTGCGTACGTGCCTGTCTTGCTTCTTTAAAATTTCTTTATTATCATCTAATTTTTCATGAGCTAAATCCAGTGACTTTCCAATATTTATTTCTGAACTTAATGACTTAATCAGTTCACACATTTCTTCGATTGAAGGCGTAACATTTAATAATTCGCTCCTCGTGGACAAACTATTTCTCATTTGAGATATACAGGATTTGCATTTCCAGGATTTATTTTCTGATTTGATAAGTGACACATCCTTTTCAGTTAAGTTAACACAGTTATTGTGATACCATTTACTACATTTTGCGCATTGCAATTTTGCATTAACATCCAGTCTAGATATATTCTTTTTGCATTCTGAACAAGTGCCCATTATGTTTGAATTGAGATTAGGAAAAAGAAAGATAAGAAATAATAAAATAATAATAATAATAATAATAATAATAATAATAATAAAAAGAAAAGTAAAAATTAAACAAATAAGCAACAAAAAAAAATTAAAGTAAAAACAGAAAGAAAGGAAAGGTCGGAAGAAAAACTATTTTTACGAAAAAATATATATAAAAAAAGGGGGCAATCGGACTAAAAGAAGTAGGGGAAAAGGTCAATTATAGCGAGAAAAAGGGGGGAAAAGGTCAATTAGGTAAAATTATCTAGATGAAAGGGCTAAAAAGAAAAAGGCAAAAAGAGATGAAAAGCGGTAACAAACGATCCTACAGTTAGGAGGGGGGGGGGGTACTCAGGGGGAAAGGGAAAAGTAACACCAAAATGTGAAGATGTAGCAGATGTTAGGAGGAGACAACAGGGTCTGAACTATAACACATAAAAAGGCAGTGAGGGGGGGGGGCGGAGGCAAGTGGAGATGGTAAGCAGAACTAATAGTAAAATTTGGAGCAAGAAAATAATAATAAAATAGTGCACAGCGGAAAATGCTAATGGGAAAGCACAACAAAATATTGTAAAATATAAAAGGGAAAGAACTCTTATAGAGACTAAGTATTAAATAGAAATCAGTACGCTTGAGTCAAAGGATGAAAAATAATAATAAATAAATAAATAATAATTAAAAAAAAAATTGAGAAAGGTTAACGAGGGAGAGGATAACAATAGAGAAGAGAATAATAAAAACATTAAATTAATAAAAACATAATACTAAACTGGTAGTAGAACAGGTAAAGATGATTAGCACTCGGACTCGGGCCGCTGGTAGCACGAGGATTTGCTGCTTGGCTGGGCGGGAATTGGATGGGTTGTAGGAGGGGGAAAACTGAGGTCGTCCGGGAGGGCGGGAGCGTTAGGGGACACGTGTGACCCCGAAGAAAGCTACATTACATTTTTTTGGTAATCACAGCAAATGACCGAAGATGAAGCTGGTGAAACACTTGGAATAAAAATTCGTGATTCACCTTGTCAAACGCTTTTTCCTGGTCAAGAGTTAACACTGCAAGAGTTTGTTGACGAACTTGCGCTTCTTCCATTACACACCGAATAGTTATAAGATTGTCTGTCATCCTCCGAATTGGTATTGAGCAGGATTGACCCGGATCGAAAAACTCGTCGGCGATTAGCTTAAGCCGTGATGATTTTATAATCTGTATTATGTAATATTATCGCTCTCCACTGGGTTACGAGTTTTGGATCTGAACATTTGGGGAGCAAGATAATTTTTCCCCACAGTAAACACCTGTGTGATGGAAAACGGATCTTGAATAATGGAGTTAAAGACTCGCACTAGGAAAGGCCCAAGAAGATTCCACGACGAATTAAAGAAAGAATATGGAATGTCGTCCAAGCCAGGGCTGGACTGATGACGACCATCTGCCGAAAGAAACTTCTTGATCTCATCTTCAGTGAAGAGACGCGTTATGAACGAATCGGATTCCACAGGAAAAGGTCTCAATGCCTCAATCCACTGTTTCGTGGTGTCTGACGAAATGATTGCATGGATAAAAAAGATGAAAAGTGAGAGTGAAAGGCTGATAAGATGTCGGCATCAGATTTCACCTCCTCACCTTCCACCATTAGAGGATGACAATGTATGTTGTTTGCCCAACGCCTCTTTTCAGCAAAGGCTGCCGATTACATGTGCCTGACGTCAGCTGCCCAGGTAAATTTGGTCCTGAGTGCTACGCCTCCAGCTTTCCGGATCATTAGAGCGTTTATTTCACCCTTCACCTGTCATACTTCAGCCTGAAACTCTTCCTTAGAGGTGGAACAACGGAGGAGTCGCAATATGTCTTGCAGCATGAGGAGGTAATGATGACGACGTTTGGCTGCATCCAACCCAATCTTCCGAAAAACTTTATTTGATCTTAGTTGTTAAGTTCAACCACGATTCAAGCGTAGGAGGCAAATTATGGAGATGTTTTTCCACAAACTGAATGAACATTCCCCGGTACTCTTCATTGTAGAGCAGAGAAACGTTTAAAAACCAGTTCTTGTTTGTGACATGATACGCAGCAGTTGCCGGAGAAACAAATGGAGGATCCCAAGACCACAAGATAATACTATGGTCTGAAAATACACAAGGAATAACCTCCATTGTACCAGCTGCATCAGCAGATGCATTGTCGACCAAAAAAAGATCAAGTCTCGATGCGACATTGGGTCCTCGATGAAAAGTGTACCCACTAAAATCACCACGAGAATTCACAGGACATAGATCAAATAATGCATTTTGCTAGCAAAAGCGATGCACATGTCCAGACGAAAAGATGTTGTCGGCGTCTGGACGACAGTTGAAATCACCAGCAATCACTGCAGGAATTGATAAACACAAGAAAAAAAATCTAACTCCTTGAAGGGTCTCGCTTCTCTGCACTCGTGCACGGAGCATACACGTTAAGCAATCGGGATTGAAAACTAGATGATGTAATGTCTAAAGATATTACCCTGCACTCGCTGTCGTACAAATAAATCGATACCTGAATGGAGGGGTTCAAGATGATAATTGCACCCTCCTGCCCAAACGGTGATGAAGAGTTAAAGAAAAATTGTCCTCGAAGAAATTGTCTGTGAAGGCCGGGTAGATCATACAATACTTGCGAAGGATCAAGCTTTACTTCTTGAAGCACATTTATGTCCGGCCTGTGCAGGGCAATAAAACTTGATAACACCGATTGCTTAAAAGACGAACCCAGGAACGCACATTCAGTGAGATGACCTCCATTGTGGAATCACGTTGCTTTTGACACATATCCGAAGGAGACTAGAGCTTCACGTATTGTGGTGGAGGCTCCCTCAACTTACTCCTCGGAGATCGACACGAGGATGAAGAAGTGCTGCGATGATGGCTTACGCAGCTGGAAGAAGGAGCAGCAACGCCGTCCCTTCTGCTGTGTTGCCGTCTGGCTATAGGCTTGCGAGGTTTCGTTGCCGTCGCAAGCACCTTCCGCTGTGATGATACTGATGGCTTCAATTTCCCAGCCGATGATGATACTGAAGCTGATGTAGGCGCACAGGCGATTCGTAATGGCTGTGAACTCGATGTATTCGCTGGCGGACGAAGGGCCAGAAAATACTCCTTAGAAAACACCGATTCGGAGCATCGAGAAACGTCTACACCATCTGCGATGTCACTTGATGGCCCGGAGAAGGTGCTGCCATCTCGGATCTTCGAAGGGGGAGGAGTATGTGGTATGTCCTCCCTAGGTTTCAAGGGTAAAGACGCTCCAGGCGGTGGTATCTCCTTCCTTGATTCCATAGGCGGCGGAGATGGCGTTGTACACTGCCGTCGAGGTGGTCGAGAAGGCGTCGTATCTCTGAGTGGCTCTGATGACTTAGCCGGCGATGTCATCTTTGGCGATTGCTGGGAAGACATTCCTTTAGGCGGTGATGATGGAGCTGCTGGTGATGCAAACGTCCTCTTCGGGCAGTGATGAAATTTGTTACCGACATTGTTACAGTAGTCGCATTTTTTATGGAGAGGACAGTCTTTCCTAACATGAGATGTCTGTTTGCAGTATCAGCAGAGACTGTCTTTTTGAGACTGTTTCTGTCCCTTGTAAGACACGGAGACTCTGGATTGTCTCTATGTAGATCCATATAGATACGATGTCGCCCGACTTCTGAAGAGGAGAATCTGGGTGTTGTGAGTACGAAATTCTTCGCACCACCCCGTAGTCTGGCAGGTTAGGTTATATTAGGTTAGGTTAGGTTAGGTTAGGACAGAAACAGCGGGGTCGTCAGACGGAAGTACTGGAGATATACACGTTTTTGTGTAGAGCTTCTTCAAAAACATGCCGACAGCAAAAGGCCCGTCGGCAATCATGTTCACTATGTTTTCCATGGTGATGGAAAAAAAGTAACAAAAAGTTCGGGTGGGGGAGAAGCCTCCCTCAAGCGTCACTGGGGGGGGGGGGGCCACTCGCCAACAAATGTCACTCACACATGAGTTGGTTGGAATCTGTGTGGAAAGGATTCCAAAGTCAAATGTCACTGACACATGCACACTCGCAATCGAGAGCACTAGATGTTTGTGTTTAGGTCCCTTTTTTGGGCTGTTGGACCACAAATAATGCGACACCTGAATGGAAGGGTTGTAGATGATAGTCGCGACACCCCCCTGTTCAAACGGTGACGAAGAGTTAAATAAAAATTGTCTTCGAGGAAATTGCCTGCGAAGGCGGGTAGATCATACCATACTTGTGAAGGATCAAGCTTAACTTCTTGAAGCACAAGTACGTCCGGCCTGTACATGGAAATAAAATTTGATAACACTTTGATAAAACGCTTAAAAGACGACCCCATGGAACGCACATTCAGTGAGATGACCTTCATTGTGGAGTCACGTTGCAGGCTCCTAACACCTATCCGATGGAGGCGGGAGCTTCACAGCTGATGGTGGAGGCTCCCTCAACTTCCGCCTCGGAGATTGGCACGAGGAGGAAGAAGTTCTGCGATGATGGCTTACACAGCTGTCTCGATCGGATGAAGAAGAAGCAACAACGCCGTCCCTTCTGCTGTGATGTCGTCTGGCTTTAAGCTTGCGATGTTTCGTTGCCGTCGCAAGCACCTCCCGCTGTGATGATGCTGATGGCTTCAATTTCCCAGCCGATGATGACATTGAAGCTGATGTAAGCAAACAGTCAGTTCGCAACGGCTGCAAATTCGATATATTCGCTGGCGGAGGAAGGGCCAGAAAATCCTCTTTTGAAAACACCGATTCGGAGCATCCAGAAACGTCTACATCATCTTCTGCAGAGCTCAACTCTTCAACCATCGAGATGTCACTTGATGACTCTGGGAAGGGGGCGCCATCTTTGATCTTCGAGGTGGGAGGAGTAAGTGATGTCTCCTCCCTAGATTCCAAGGATAGTGGCGCTGGAGGCAGTGGCATCTCCTTCCTTGATTCCGAAGAAAGCGGCGACGGCGATGGCGTCATACGCTGCCTTCGAGATGACATTCCTTTAGGCGATGGTGGAGCTGCTGGCATTGCAAACGGGCACTGATGAAACTTCTTGACCACTTTGTTGCAATAATCGCACTTTTTAAAGAGAGGAATGTCTTACCTGACATGAGATGTCTTTTTGCAGTACCAGCAGCATGGCCTTTGTCCCTTGTAAGACACGGAGACACGATCTCCGCGCATTACAGCGTATTCTGGGATGTCTCTATGTAGATCCATGTAGACTACTATGTCGCTTGTCTTTTGAAGATGAGAATCTATTTTTTGTGGGTAAGAAATTCTTCGCACCACCCCGTAATCTAACATGTAATATCGTAAGTATTTTTCAGCCTTCAGCGGCGATGCACCCCGGACGAGAACTGGTAGATATTTGCGTTCGGCAAAACTCAGGTGGACGGTGGTTTGCCCGACCGTGATAAAATCAGCAGCCACTATTTTGTCTGCCACATTTCGCTGCCCACAGAGCATCCTCGACTCAGTCGGAGAACTCAATCACGTTAGCTCACAGAATCGAGGGCACTATATGATTCTGCAGTTCGCTTTGCTCGTCTCCGCAGGGATCTGAACACTTTCTGATTTCTTCAGTGTCAGATATTCTTTTAGATTCGCTCCTAATTAGCTCATTCCTTTTGCAATTATACGCCACCAATTAACGTGCTACACCTTTGGTCGCGCGCTCTTGGTTCGCTCCCGGGTGATGAGTTAATACGACGCTTATTCTGTTGCTCGCTTTGGCTGCTCGCCAACCTCACCTCATGTGTTATGTCCTCAGAGAACTTTTATCCGCTACCTTCATCTGTTGCCATGACTTAACAATTTTATTCTTAATAAGGCTATTTGCCTGTCTCCTTCGTCCTGTTATGTCATCAGATAGAATTTTGCTTACTAGCTCATCTAGCGATATGGCACAAAGCCTCCAGCAGTGTTGGGCGAAATTCAATCAAACTGACGATTAATGATTATGATTAAAAATAATCAATCGTTATTCATTATTAAAAGTTGTTTTTGTAAATCGTCTGGAGTTAGTCGCGATTACGGAGGTTAGACAATATACAATCAAAGTAACGATTAATGAATATGATTAATAATTCTCAATTGTTAATCACGATTAAACGTTTCTTTTTTAATTGTTAATCTCCGCCAGGAGTTCGTTACGATTAATGATTAAGTTAGAATTTCATCGAAGGAAAGACAATCGCTAGAAATTGCGTAAAAAAATTTATTTTATCGCTTGATGAGCACTTCATAGGCATGCAATAACTCACTCTGATCTACTGTGAAAAAGTATTCGAAATAATTTGAACTAGTTTCTGCTTGTCTACCCATGCAGGATAAGAGTTGATAAGTAAAAGTCATTCATTATATGCTGAAAAGCATATATTTGTTTCGCTGTGTTTGTGTGTCTGTATGTCCGACGATTACTCAAGAATGCTTTAACTTTTTCAAATTCTGCTTCCACTCTTTGATAAAGACCCTTCCTGAGCTCACCTGCCTGATTAGTTTGTGAATGAAATCGGTCTAACAGTCACGTGACTATTGAGACCCCCCCCCCATTAAATTTTTTTATTGCCAATATAAGGCATGCAAAATGTCATTCGAACCGGAATGACGAACACAAGACGAATATGACATTCTTTTCGATTTTCTAAATGTTACGTCCAAGAAAATGATCCCCAAAAAGTACTTGAATGACCCTTTATTATGAATTTTAGCTAAAGCTATACAGTATATAAGAATACAATCTTAATCGGTACCTTTATGTGTACGGCCAGCCATCGCTTGCACGATAACGTGAAAATGGAAGAACTTAACTGCTATATATCAACTTTTGATGAGTTCTCGTGGACCTTTCAAGCACGTGCACTAATGTTAAGAATATGAACTTAGGGCATGTAATATATCAATCGATTCGTACTGACGAGTCTTAAATGAAAACAGCGTTACTGTTGTTTATCATTTAAGCATTGTTGATGGCAGCTTGGAGCACGTGCCCCATATGAAGCTTTGTCGATGCACCTGCTCAGTTTTAAAATTCATTGCTGTTAGGACTATTATTAAATGTGGTTAATTAATGTTAAAAATGGCTAATTATTGTTAGGCCTATATCTAAAAATGACTAAATAATGTTAGTCCTATTGTTAAAAATGGCTAATTAAAGTTAGGCCTATATTTATAAATGATGTGTGTGTGTGGATAGAATCAAAGGTATTTTCATTGTTTATTTAAAAACCAACTGCACGTAAAATTGAAATAACTCAAATTTAAATTTACATCTGCATCCAGGTGTAGCTCCTTGGAATGCTTACAAGATTTTTCCCAACAATGCTTTGCGTCAATGATTTTTCTCTCCTGACATTTATGGTAACTCTGATTAAGAAGGGATGAATGACTCTATTAGCGGAAAGAACATAAGCGCAGCAGTTTAAAACATTTACAATATTGTAGACGTGCGAGCATTTCATTTCTCATTTCGCGCGTGTTTGGAAAGATTCGTGTGATTACATGCAGTTTCCGCCAATGCTGTATATAAAATATTACTGTAACATTAAATAACAAATTTTTATATTCTTCTTTTCAGCATATTTGAAAGTCCTTTTACGAGTTACATTCTTGTTAGTTTAAGTTTTCACGATGCCTGATATTTTCCGAATTTTACGATTGAAATGTTGACATGTAAATATTTCATACGTAGTATTGCCATGATTACCTATTGTTCAGTGTCATTCATAAGTTCACATTTTAATTTCAATTGCCCAAGTATCAAAATAAGCAAGTTAGATTAAAAATTGTCGATTAACTCTTTTAATCGAGATTGTTGATTAATCTCATTAGTCGATTAAATTAATCGCGGTTTAATGTTTTGATTAAAAATGTAATCGATTATTAAAAAAAAAGTTAACGATTTACAATTAATTATTTTAATCGAGATTGATAATTAATTCTATTAGTCGACTAAATTAATGTTTTATTTACAAGATTAAAGGTTTTGATTACAAATGTAATCGATTAGTGTAATCATGTAATCGTTTAATCGACTAATGCCCAACACTGGCATCCAGCCATACGTCTAACTCTACCGTTCAATTTACGATATGTTGTATTTGATAGATGAAACTGGAAAGGACGTTACACCTTTTTACGATATCCCTGTCAAGTCAGCAGAAGCATTCCTGATGGATTTCTGTAGATTTGGATTATTGAAACGAAACCTTGCTCGACGCCGTCCAACAACCATTAGAGGGTCTCTAGAAAGCCTTGCAAATAAGAATGGCCTAACATAAGCCTCGCCGTTCTGCAGACATCTCTTCTACAGTGGAAGATACGGTGCAGGGCAATAATCCACAACCAGGGACACCAAATAGAACACGATCGTTGTTGGAAAAAAGGGTTTTCTACCTAAACTTTCACCTCCAAATCGTTACCATGGATCGTAATCAACCTTCTGTAGTCTTTAAAAGAAATACACTATATGTACAAGGTGATTATAATTAAAGTCCCTTTGTAAAAATGCTTTAAAAAAACAACCATGAGTCCGAATGACTTCAAATTTGGACTGAGCATTCTTGAAGAAGGGGCATTTGATATGGGATAAGAAAAAAATAGTTCCAAAATTTATCACTAGATGGCGCTGTAAGCGGCA
>JAHWFO010084713.1:0-46840 GCA_023313115.1 Rhysida immarginata
TCACCAAATAACTTTTTATCGGATGGGCCGATTTGGATGATTATTTTTTGTTTAATAGAGCAAGTTTTGCTGGTGGTCCTATAATAAATTCATTCAGATATCTTGGATAGATATTATAAAAAATAATTGTTTACGATTGATTCACATGCATCGCCTCCGGCGATCAGCGTTTCTTGCCAATCCCGTAATGGCGGCGCGAAGGCACCACTGCCAGTCTCTTTCTTCATTTGTCTCTGGCCAAGCCTATGAAATACAGCTGCTGAAAGAATTCTCACCGTTCTTATCGTGTACTACTGCCTGGACCCCGGACTTCCGATTATCTTTTTGGTTACGCATCTTCAACGTTCAGCCCATAGACGTGAGCGATCCAGTTTCTAAACGCGAGCACTGCATCTAAAAATGACAGAGCGCTCGTCACTGGCGCCTCTAAAAACTTCCCGATCTCATCGTCGTGTTGGGAACGCTCAGGATCAAAGTGATCTTATTTCCATCGTGATCACTTCGCGTTGCCTCGCTCGCTTTCACTACTTTCACTTTCACTACTTTCGCAATAATGGCCGACAATGAAAGCATATCCCACCTCGAAGTCCGTTTCCAATGCGGTTTATAGTTTTGTAATGAATCTGAAGGCACAGAACAGGTCAAGATACACAGCAGAGGCGAAGGAGCTGAAGATAAAAGTGAAGATTGTTTTATATATTTTAATTTTTTAATTTTTCTCTTCTTTAATTTCCTTAAAGTTCCGTTTTATCGTACGTGCACTCTCGTACGTAGATTTTTTAACACTCTCGTATTTATTGTCATAAAAGAATAAATGCATTGAAATCTAATAAATCCCCATCAGATTATAATAATGGACAATAAAAATAAATAATTACGCTTAAAACAGAAAGTTTGAAAGCGTAACGAGTTTCTGTGGCAGTTACCTCTTATTTACTGATCGGGCTGTTATCTCGTTGCCCTTGGAGCTGTCAAAAAATTCATGAGCGGGTGAATAGAGCGGACGCGATCAGGGGTAAACGATCACGTGATTGAAAATGAGCGCTCGAGAGTTTTTGGAAGCGCCCATAAAAGATGTCAATATTCAACCATGTTACCGTCGTTTCAGTGATACCAGAATGATTGTTTAGAGGTATTTATGACATTATATACCGCATTTATTAAAAAGCATGTAAATTTGGGAGAGGTCGCTTAAGAAATTTTAGACTACAAGCACGATGTTGGTGGGGGGGGGTGCTTTCTTAGCTGGCGACAAAGCGGATATATAGCAATGGCGCTTTGGCTGGCGATGTTATTCTGCCAACCACAGTAATGGCGCCTACACTAACAATAGAGATTAGTTCCACTCTTCGCCGTCTTCAAATTGCCCCAAAGATGGCGGCCACATAAGCGATCTACTGATTTTATATCGTTGGCTTCAGAGGAGTAGCAATGTGCGGAGGAACGCCATCTTGCATGAAGATGTTGTTCTTACTCGGCTTAGGATTGGTCATAGCCGTCTCACTCACGGCCATTTATTAAAAAAAGACCCAGCTCCATTGTGCTCCTATGGAGCAATGATGACTATTAAACATATTCTTATACAGTGCCCTTTATACACAAAGTTACGACGCTCATTAGGCTGAATTATTCACTAGGTTTTTTATTGGGGAACAACTCTTATGATTTTTAAAAAAAGTGTTTCTATTTTTAAAAATTATTCATGTTTTTAAATTCATATAGTCATTCTTTTATTGCTTTTGCATTGTATATATCTGACCATTAAGTATATGCTTTATTTTATTTTATTTACTGCCCTTTACACACTAATGATTTACACTGCCCTACATTAATATTTCTTATTACGGGAGAATCCTGGGAAAAAATGTCTGTTTTTTTAGAGTGATTTTAAAGTCCTCATAGTCATATTTTTTATTGTTTTTCCATCTTTGTCATTCACATTTTTATGAATGTTTTTCATCTGATTTTTTAAACTTTTGGGGCCCATAAAGTGTGGGTTTTTAAACTTTCTGTCGGGCGAAAAATGGCCATAGCAGCCGACGCCCTAAAATTCCAACAACCAACCAACCATCTTGCATGAATATTGTGCGATCTACATACTGAAGCTGCTGAAATGCCGGAAGGACATGGTTACGCAAAAGTGCTACATACCGCTTGCCAGTAATGTGCAGGTAACGGGATCCGCAGGTGTGACCTCCTCGATGAAAAAGGGACCGACGATAAATTGGGACTGATTCCGCATCACACAGTGACCTTTTCAGAGTGAAGACGTAATGGCTGTAGCTGGAACGGATTCTCGGTCGCCCGTATCCTGCAATTTTGCGTATTTACAGAACCTTGCAAATGGAAGTGGGCTTCGTCAGACCACAGAATTTTCCATGGCCATTCATTGTCCACTTCCATCCGAGCAAGAAATCGTAATGCAAAAGATTCACGTGCTTCCAGGTCAGCAGGTAGCAACTGCTGCACATGAGTTATCTTGTACGGGTAACAGCGCAAGATGTTCCGTAGGACTTTACGCACCGTGCTGTCCAGCATCACTGTTCGTCTGTTCTTGTAATGCTGTAACACATCTTCCACTGCCACAGCCGAAACTGGTTTCCTTCCTCTATCCCGTTTCAAGTCAAATGAACCGGTCTCCTCGAATTTAGAAATCATTTTTCGCAGACCATTTGTGCTTATGGGCCTTTTTCAAACGAGAAAGCGCGAGATTATGGCCGCGCTCATGCTTGATCGAAAACGAGGCTGACTGGTGAAGCGCAGCTTGCTGCGAAGGAATGAATGCTTATTCAGTCCCTTTTTTAAATGCACAACCACAGATACCATTGAAGGATGTAAAAGAAATTGTTAGATCCAAGGCTTAAGGAACCGAGAGAAATCTGGAAACTGTTGATCAAATCAAACCGTTCATTGTTTTCAGGATGCAAATTACAATTTTCAGGACATGAATAAAAATTTTCAGTTCCTTCTTCAATGATGATCATTACTTCAAATTCAGTTGACAAATGAGGTTTATTTTGTCATCGTTGTTGTTGTGTTGTTGAATAACCCGCAATGGACTACGTTCTTTTCAACTCATTATTATTCCTTTCCTGAGTCCAAAATGCGCCGTTTTAATTCTTCATTTTTTCCCGCAAGCCTTTTGATTGTACCAACCTGGTTTCATCATTGTTGCGACGTACTTTAAATATTGACCCTAACATTTTTCTTAATATTTTTCTTCAGCTATTTTTAGTTCTTGAGTTAACATTTTTTTGATCAGGGTCAGACACTTACGTAGCTGTATAAAGTGCTTCTGGGCGTATTACTGTTGTTTAGTGCCAAAGTTTAGCGTTGAATAATATTGACTTCTTATAGATATCTTTGGTGAGGAAATAGGCCGATTTCATTTTACTGACTCTTGCTTTAAAAGCTTTTTTCTCTGATCCGTTTTGTTAAATTCTCCTAAATACTTGAACTTTTATTTATTCTGTCAAATTATCATATTGGGTAGTCTTGACGTTCGTCATAAACTTGGTTTTTGGAAGGAGATTCTTAAACTATCTCTTTAAATTTTTGTCACATGTGTTATTATTTTCATTGCATGGATTGCAATAAACAATCATTGCCAGTGCGTTTACATTTATATTGTTACTTGCACACAGATATGCAATATGTAAAATGTTATTAAGATCCATTAATTAATTGATTGATTAACTGATCTTGCCATATTGATATAAAATATAACAAATAATAAAAACAAAAGATGAAAATAAAAAATATAATAAAAATAGCATCCCAATATAATTTTAATTGATTTCAATTAATAAAAGTTATTATACAAAAGGTATATGTTAAATTCATGAATTATATTCATTATAATTTATATCAAATTTTAATATCAATTAACGAAATAATAAATAAATAAATAAATAAATAAAAGTAATGATAGTATAGTGCTTTTTCTTTAGTCATTCGTTTTGGTCTATTTCGCAACTCAAATTTATTTGGAATAGCCTCCTTCTTAACTAATCTTAATCCATCAAGTAAATCCGTGAAATATCCTGAGTTAAAATCCAGTGATTAAACAGTTACGTCTTTATTAATCTATAAATTAGCACATACAGTGCTTTCCCTTGTGTAAATTTCACCCGTCAGCCTCGTTTTCAATCTGCCAAGGACGCTGCCATTTCTCAAGTCTCGTAAACGTGAAAAAGGCCCATTGGACCCGATTTTATGGATTTTAATGTCCGAAACTTCCTAATAGCTGTTAGTGCACACTCATCGTTCTTATAAAAAAGCTTCAAGAGCAGAGCGCGATCCTTCATAGTCAGAGTCATGATGGAGCAATCAAGCAAAGAGCTGGTGCTCTGCATTTTTATGGCAGCTATGTCTGTGGTGCGCATGTCACGTATTAGTAATTTGCATATCTCCAGACAATGTGAACCCTGCCATCGCCATCTATCGGCAGATTTTGGAACTATTTTTTTTCCTGCTGCTAAAATTCCATTGCCTTACGAGTTTTCAAATTATCGATTTTTTAAATCGTAACTTTAATTATACAGAGGGTTGATTCAGATAAAATGAGATGACTTTAAACGCCGCGTATGACCTTGACGGAATGTGATTTGCATGACTCGTCCACTGTTCATGGGGATTAGCTTTGTATACACTTGTTACTGTTATTTGGGACATTTCGTGCTGAAACATGGCTTCCAAAATCACAGCTTTTTGGGAAGGGTATATGTTTGGCCTTTCCAACGCTAACTTAAGTCTTTCGTGCATTGTGGAATTATGCAACCGAAATGGTATTGTGGTATCCAGAGCTAGTGTGGATCGAATAATCAAAAAGAACAAATTGCGACCATCTAATGAACGCGGACGAGCAGAGAAGCAGACCAAAAACAAGCCCCAGCCAACACGCCCAGCTCAGGTGGTGCGAGAAATCCGGTCTGAAGTGCTGAAAGAAAATCCCCCCACACAGAAAAGTCTAGCCCAAAGGAAAGGTATTTCACAGGCAACAGTCTCCAGAATAATTCATGACAATCTTGGGCTGGAGCGACGTCATAAAGCGCTTACTTGGGGTGGAGCGACGTAGTAAAGCCAAGTCATCTGTGGCTTACTACAGGAAGATGGAACAGGAGACGGGCATACGAGTTATTCCCTTCTCTCATGTGCCTGTAAAATCTCCTGACGCATCACCGATGGATTTCTGTGGTTTTGGTCTCCTGAAACGACGGCTCGGAAGTCGCCGACTAAGAACCGTTGATGAGCTATGGAAAGTGTGTCAGCAGGTGTGGAACGAACTTCCCATGGAGTCCCTCAAATTCAGCTTACTTTAGTGGAAATTACGGTGCCGGGCGATAGTCCAACAACGTGGTTCTCACATCGAACACAACCGATGGTGGCGCCATGGTATTGCACCATCGTAACAGAACTGCAAAGTCGTCTCATTTTATCTGAATAAATCCTCCGTAATCACCGAGTACTTTGTTGTACTCGAAGAACTCGAAGTATGCTCCGCTCACGAAGTACTCGACATATGAATCTTGGCGACATCTGTTGGCAATCATTCTCCTTATATATAGATTCATAAGGAACAAGGTCAATAAACCTATTGACCTTGGTAAGGTTACTTCTACTGCAGGTTTGGCAATTACGCCGCTTTCAATGGGAGAGCTTGGCAGTTCGCTAAAACGTGCCGCTGAGGGCGCTGAGCTTCACAGCCTAGGCCACATGGTTGAAGATAGAAAGCGAGAAGCTGCAGTCTATCAACATCATCTTCAAATGACTTCATCTACATCCTCAATAGACTAAGTTTATTATTTTCTACTATCAACATAATCTTCAAAGGACTTCATCTATTCCTCAATAGACAGAATCGTTTGTTCAATAAGTTTTCTTCTATCTCACAAGTTTCTTCTCATCATTTTTCAAGATTGGTGACTTTATTTTATTTTGTTTTTTATTAAATTTTAATTTACGATTTTTTCCCCATTAAGAGGAGAACACCCAGATTAAATTTAAACTTATCATTTAAACTCCTTCTAGATCAATAGTACATTGGAAAATTTTATGTTTCAACTAGCAGATGTACCCGGCATTGCCCGGGATAATTACACTTGTAGGTAAAGAGAACAATCTCAAAGGGACTATCCATTCTAATAAAAATCCGAAAAACAGAAATTCTAGGTGATATACCGGAACTTTATTTAACCTCTTGTTGATTTGTCTCAGATTAAATTGATATCCATCTTCACCACCGGTGAACATCACCGGATACTTTATACCCAAATTTTTCTTTCACTGCTAGTCTAAATAATTTCTTAGTCACGTAATTTAACTTTAGATGTACACTTGATGTTGTTGCAATTCCCACTCTTCTCGATGTCTTGAAGCAAAACTTGGCCATTCTTCACTTTTGTAGTCTTAAAGTCGTGGATCCTTCTATTTACTTGCTTACCATTTGCTTAATACAGCACGGAGCTAAAGGAGTGTTTCCTCCTTCGCCTTTCCACTCTTTCTCAATGGACTGCTAACTCTCCATTATCTCCAGAGAGTTAGCAGACAAAGATCATTTTTATAGATTTTCAAGAAATTGGTAAGTACTAAGAATTCTCAATTCTAAGAAAAGCCTGAATAACAGGAATCTTATGTATTGTTACAAATTGAAACTTATCTAATACGCTCCAACTATGCCTTGCATTGTTCGTTATGAGATATATATTGTTGATCCTTGCATTGTTTTGGTGCATTGCGTGTTGATACCATTGTTGATACCTATTGTTGCACAAACTTTTCCTCTAGCAGAGGTACCTGGCGTTGCCCGGGATAATTACACTTATAGGTAAACAGAACAATCTCAAAAAATTAATTTACTGTACAACTCCCAATTGGTTAAATAATAACTCAATCAATACAACACAGACCAAAGGGACTATCCATTCTTCGAAAATTACGAAAAACAGGAATTCTAGGTGATATACCGAGACTTTTATCTAAACTCTTCTTGACTTGCCTCACCACTACGGAGCATCACCAGATATTGTCCGCGCGCCACGAGAAAACCGCTGAGTTGCTTAATGTGCTCGTATGGAGTCGCTGCAGTTGCAGATGGATCTATTCATTGTTGGGGGACAAACAATCAAATTTGAGTCGATCCATGTTTCATCGATGTAAACAATAGGACTATTTTCTTCTCTTATTTTTTTCATATTTCTCAGGTATCTACCTCTCCATGCAAATGTTTTCATTTGTTTGGAAACACGGCCAGAACTCATTTTTGCGCTACTTGATTTTAGCGCTTTTTCTCCCTTCATAACTATAGACTGATCTGCAACTACCAGCGACACCATACGAGCACATTAAGCAACGCAGCTGTCTTCTCGTGGCGCGCGGACAGTACTTTAGACTCAAGTTCTTCTTGCCCTTGACGTTGAAGCTCTTATACCTCTTGCTTTGTTCGAAACTCCCGTTGTTCAGATGTTTGAAATGCCTGTTTAGCTTTGATTGATTAATAAAATTGTTTTATATTTTAGTTTGCTTTCATGTCATTAAAAATACTTTAAATTTAAAACTTTAAAATACAGTTTCAGTGCTTCAAACAGAACAATGTTTTCAATGTTAAAAACAGAGGCTGGCCTAGGCTCTGCGTTCTGCGCCATCTATCATCATCCGGTGGCAGCCTGCCAAGTTCTGAAGGCAGAGTTGCCAAACCTATAGTAGAAGCATAATCATAGAAGGGATTATAGTTGCCCTTCTATGATTATGGTAGAAGCATGGTCTTTTAATGGGAATGGTCAATCGACTTGGAATTTAGATGAAGTTGACAGTTTGCAACACTACATGGCGCTGTAGGCGGAAGAAGATCAGTCTATGGGCTTCAACATAGTCAAATTTCGGCGGATCGATGGAATGTCAGGAATGTATTCCTCTGGATCTCAATACTACAGCAGCGCCACAAATGTCCCTTAAATTTCATTGCTGGCGCCCTAGTGAGAAGGGCAGAAGTTACTCGTGCTGTTCTATTGGAAGTGTTAGAGTCGAATGACCATCCCCATTAAAAGACCATGGTAGAAGTAACCTTAACCTTGGTAAGGAACAAAACTCGTTGCGACCTCTGTTAACATTATATTTTTGCTGGAACCAGTTGTTGTTTATTCCCCGTGGGAATGAGATTTTTTTCCCGCAGAAAAAAGTATCCTATATGTTGACTCATGTAATAAGTAACTTTCACATCAAATTTCAACTAAATCCCTTCAGTAGTTTTGGCGCCAACCTCCAACATCTATATACAGGGTGATTACAAAAAAACTTAACACTTTTAAAATTTTATTACATCAAAGCTATTCAGAATATAGACACACCACATACGGATTCTTAAAGAAAAACTCTTGAAGTTTATTGTGACACAGTTAAAGATGTTCAATATGCCCCCCTGTAGTCGAATTCGTCCCAAACCCGCATTAACATGTCTCCATCAATCCCACGTATCGCTACCGTAATGCGTTCTTTCAGCTCGTCTAGGTCACGGGGAAGGGGTAGGTTGAAGACCTTGTCCTTTACACACCCCCATAAAAAGAAATCATAGCGGTGTATTGGTCGAGCAAACAATAACCTGGAACTTGCAAAGTGGCCACCGCGGAGCCCCGACCTGACACCTTGTGATTTCTATTTATGGGGGTGTGTAAAGGACAAGGTCTTCACCCTACCCCTTCCCCGTGACCTTTGATGAAATAAATTTTTAAAAGTGTGAAGTTCTTTTGTAATCACTCTGTATATAAAAGAAGAAACTGACTGAGTGAGTGAGTGATCAACGCACAGCCCAAACCATAAGGCCTAGAAACTTGAAATTACCCCTTCTTAGGTGTAAGTGAGCACTAAGAAGGGGTTTTTCAAAATTCGACCCCTGAGGGGGGAAAGGGGGTTTGAAAGTTTGTTAACACATTAACTGGTGTTGCACTATATACATAACACATTAACTGGTGTAGCACTACAAACGTAACACATTTACTGGTGTGGCACTACATAATTAACCATATTAACCTCTTTTAAGGAGGGGGTAACGAATTATTAACAACGAGCATAAATATGATTATGCAATGACAGGACATAGATAAGGCATTGTTTATCGAGGAGGCTAAGGAATCACACGGGTCTCCCTTGAGTTCCCTAAAACGGTCCAGACGACTGGCGAAAATTTGTGACAAAAAAGAGAAAGAACGAGTATTGATCAGTGAAATTTGCAACAGAAAGATAAAAAGCTATCCGGGCATTAGAAACATCTGAACAACGGAAGCTCCGCTAGAGCAGGAGGGTATAAGAGCTTCTACGTCAAGAGCAAGGGAAATTTTAAAAGATAGGTCTAAAATATCCGGTGATGCTTCCCGGGGGTGAAAATGGATAACATTTTAATCTGAGACAGAACAACAAGAGGGTAAGTAAAGTCCCGGGCAAAGTGTGTAACATAAGTAGGTTCATTAAGAACGGATATTTATAAGAGAAAAGGACGAGACACAAAAACCCTGGAATACAATAAATAATAGTTATTAAATAAAAATGAAAAATAAATAATAATTAACAAAATATTTAATAAATAATAAATAAAATCAAAATAAAACTAGAAATATAAAATCAAATAAAAAGCTGACGTTTCGGATAGAGACTATCCTTTATCAAAGCAAAAAGGAAAATTCTCTAATTTTCTAATTGCCTTTATTAATTATTTCGTTAATTATTATTTATTTTTCATTTTTATTTAATAACTATTATTTATAGATTCATTAAGAATGATTGTTCCATTCCACCTCTTAGAATTATAAAACAAAATTGAATTTGTAACAATACGTAGAATTCCTGTTGTTCGGGCTTTTCTTAGAAATTAACATTTTCTTGGAAATATTTAATACTGATCAGTAACTGGAGATAATGGAGACTATTGAGAAAGAGTGAAAGATGACAGAGGACGCAGTCTCTTCGTTCAGTTGATGACATAACCGATAACAAAGCATACATGAACTCACCTCTTCAAACCAACAACCATATGGTATTATGTCCTATAATAATCTTTCGAAGGATACTAACAATAATTCATATCTATCGAAATGCCAGCGAAGAAATGAATGAGTATTGGGCAGAGATCACTAAAAGTTATCCGGGCATTGAAAACAACTGAATAATTGCTTCGTCTATATACGGAAATTGTAGAATTACTGAAAACAAATTTATTATTTAATTTCTTGAGATTGTTCTGTTTAACCTACAACTGTAATTATCTCGGGCAACGCCGGGTGCCTCTGCTAGTACAGATAAACAAAGATGCAGACAAACAGACAAAAATCCTAAAAACTGTTTTTTGGGTTTCTGTATCGTTTATAACCACACAAAAACTTTAAAAACTGTTGTTTGAGCTTCAGCATAATCATAGAAGGGCTTCAGTATGATTATGGCTTCAGAATCGTTTATAATACACGGAGTAATCACTTTTTCTCAAAAAAATTAAATGTACATTTTTTGCCTAACTACTATTTTATTATATATATAGATTACTAGCAGAGGATCCGCCATTGCCCGGGATAATTACGCTTGTAGGTAAAACACACACACACACATACACAAAGAAACACACATACTTTTCCCAATCGTCTGAACGCTTGCTAGGGAGCTGAAGGAAGACACGTGTACCTCCTTTGCCTCATCGAGAGAGACTGCCCTAACTATATCATATATTATATCCATTTGCTGTTTATTAATAATAATTCTTGGAAACGAATTTTCTGTCATTGCATCATCATTTTATGTTCATTGTTATAATTCTTTGAATAATTTTGTGCTCATTGTTATTGGTGAATTGCCCATTGATACCATTGTTGATGCGAACGCGACGGGCCAATTGTTGCACAAACTTTGCCTTGCATTTTTGGTCATGAGATATCTGTTGCTGGTCCGAGCGTAGTGTGAATTGCGTGTTGACACCATTGTTGATATCTATTGTTGCACAAACTTTTCCTTTCATTGTTGGACATGAGATATATATTGGTTGGTCCGTGCATAGTGTTTGTGAATTGGCCATTTCCTTTCTTCTTTCGATGTCTTGAAGCAAAAATTGGCCATTCATCACTTTGTGTAGTCTAGCGGTCGCCGATTCTTCTATTTACTTGCTTACCATTTGCTCAATACAGCACGGAGCTAAAGGAGTGCTTCCTGTATCGTCTTTCACTCTTTCTCAATAGTCTGCTAACTCATTATCTCCAGTTACTGAATTCTCTTTTCTAAGAAAAGCCTGAAAAACAGGAATTCTATGCATTGAATTCTATATTGCACAAACTTTGCCTTGCCTTGTTGGTCATGAGACATATATTGTTGATCCTTGCATAGTGTTGGTGCATTGCGTGTTGACACCAATGTTGATACCTATTGTTGCACAAACTTTTATTTGCATTGTTGGTCATGAGATATATATTGTTGGTCCGTGCAGAGTGTTTGTGAATTGCGTGTTGATACGTTGTTGATACTTATTGTTGCAAAAACTTTTTCTTGCATTGTTGGTCATGAATTATTTCTCATTAATATACCCTGCCATAACCATGAATATCGATTTTTTTTATCAATAATTATTATTTTTTCGAAATTTGAGGTAGGCAGTGACCTTCCTCATGCTTTGAAGGTCATGTATGCGAACTTTTATCAAGATCGGAATAAAACTGTAGATTTGTATAAAAAACAAACAAACAAACCCACAAACAAACACACAAACAAACCCACAAATCCACAAACAAACAAACATTCTTCTTTATATATATAGATAAAGCACCATAATACTTACCCCCTCACCAATGCAACGTATTACTGGACGTTGTACATGAAATCAGCCCCGTGTTTGAGTACCGAATTACTTAATAAAATGAAATAATAAATTAAGGAAATGGTTATTAATTACTCTACACATTTTTTACTGGAAGGCAATTAGCTAATTGTAATAATCTATTTTTAAAAACTAAGTTTGTTTAGAAACTTGAGAAGCCATTCAATTTTCATCTGCTGCGCTTTGCTTCTATTGATTTCATGTGAAGTGGATTCGTGCTTATTGCTGAGTAGTGGAAGAAAGAAGTTCCGTTAAGCGCATTAATACACGTTCACCGCTTTAACAATGGAGTCTTTGTATGGCTATGTGTGCTCAAATTTTTTCATTTTCGCGATTTATTTTGAAAGATACAAAATTTCGCATTTTCTTATTTTGCAAGCATTTATAGTAGCTTCAGGTAAGTAACATATTTCAATTTGTTGGAAATCTGCGACATACATGTTCGAGGGATTCCCTTGTTAGTTGCAAATTGCTGTATTGAAATCATTTCTTTTTGTTTATCGTTGCATCCACAGGAAGCCATCTGGAAAAATCACTCCGCCGAAGCCAACCTTCAAATGACTGTTTTGTACAAAGTCTTGTGCGTTGTTGCCACTTGCTCAAGGAGGTATATGCAAGGTTCAGCATTGTGATTTTCCGTGGCTGCGTAACGCCTTCAGCGAGGTTCAACCAAACACAATACCGAAAGCATACTGGATGTATTTATTATTAAGCAATTTTACGTTTCCACTGAGGTTACTTTGTACTTTTGAGAATTTACATTTTAGATTATTTTGAGCCCAGAATTGGCTCAAGCAATGTACTTTTTGTTAGTTTATATTTTTTCATTAAACTTATTAAATTTATATTGACTTTGCACTCTTTCTGTCTTTTTACACGTGATATAAAAGGGTGACCGTATTTTATTTGATTCAATAGGGTTTGCATAAACCATACTCTCCCTTCTAAACTGTATTAAGTTACGATTGTTTTTGTTTCTTTATATTGTTCTAAAATAGAGAAAAGTTGCAAATAATTTATTTGTTATTGCTAATCGTATGTGACTGGATAATAAAATGGCATAAAGATGAGATAGATGTATTTCAACCATGATCGTAATTTTTGAAATTCACAATGCTGAATTCATTTAATAATATCAGTTGATTAATTAATGTTAATTTAAAATATTTTCAAACTACACAACTGCTATTCCGTATAGCATAGCCCTTGCCACGAGATCAGTAAAAATTTATGATAGGAATGTTTTTAAATAGTAAAAAATAAATTCTGATACTTTCTCCTAGACTATGCTTTAGAATTTATAACACGTAATGGAGAGAAGCCGAATTAAAATTGTTATCTTAGTTCGTTAACGTTGGGAACATGCTTTTTTTTCCTTCCTCCTCTTCTCGCTGCTACGATGTGGGAATCAAAAATTATATTGCACAACGAAAGTTTCGAATTTCCGGAGGAGGTTTGCCCGAAATCGAGTGGGCTTTAATTACTTTCTTAATGGTTGCACGCGTGCAATGTGGGTGACGCCCAGGAGAAGATCTTTATCTCTCCTAAGATTGCCTGTTTCTATACTACTCTCTCTTTCTTTATTTCTCTCACTCTTCATTTTTGCCCACAAGCCTAAAGCAGGGTCGAATACCGAGAGATCTGACGCTGGCGAAACAGTCGCAAGCTGTTTGCATTCACAGAGATACTTCATGGCGATAAAAACGAACGAACGAACGAACGCACATATTATTAAACGAAAATTTAACTCCCGCCGATGTCTGAAGCGTTATTAGAGCTCATTATAACGGGGGTTTGAAAACAAGAGTGTCGTTCCTTCTACTCATGATTGATTAATGAAATTTCAATATCTGCCTTCGAGGAGTCTTGTTCCCTTATCTATAGATTTTTAGGTGAAATATTGTTGATTGCTTTTTCCTCGCAATGGCACTGACCTAGGATGGAAAATTAGAAATGGGCAAATATTTAAGTAGGAAATTTATTTCTCGCTCAAGATAAATGGGTTTGCAGCTAATTAAATCAAAATTGTTTTCAGGGTGAAATCGATATGACAGAGTGAAGGCTACGTTTAAATAAGTTTGATTTTTTTTTTTAAACGAATCGTCCAAAATGTCAGACAGCAAACAGCAATACATTTGAATTTCTGTATTTCCCTGCAACGTTGATCAAACCCAACAAATGCATAATTTAGTTTCGCTTGCATTTCAAAACAAACCAATCAAACTTGGTGCATAGTCCGCAATAAAGCATATAAATATTCTATAGCCGAGGCTGCAATATTTCATAAAGCAAATAATCCTTGAAACTTTTAAATCTTTACGTCAATTTTGTAAAAAGTGCAATCTCGGCTCTAGAATTGCTGAGATGAAATATAAATGGTTGTTTGCACCAGACCGAAATAATACAGTTATAAATACACAAAAAACACAAAATTAACCTGATGTTATCTTTTAACTAGTTATAATAAAACGTTTAAATTTATTTACTTCTTCCTGAAAACTAATTAAGCTTTTTCTCGAATTTGATTCAGACTGAGGAAACGTTTTTTGAAAAATTCAGAAAAAAACGTTAAACAGTCTGTAAACTCGTACAGTGGTTTCTTCCCTTCTATTCCTGTGAAGCACTGGATAGGGGCGAATTTTCTGGCTTGAAATGGTGGTTCAATATAAACTTAGCGAGTAGGATAAGTCGTTAAACTAAACGACACCACCAAATAGGCGACTCTGAATAGAGTTTCATTAAAGCAATCGCCATTGCAATCCAAGAAAAACGTTGCGATTTCGAATCTCCCTGTATCTTTAGATTTCAACCTTCTACTCGTGAAGATGACTCTTCCTTAATGTTTAGATTGCACAGTATAAATATGGTAAACAGCCAAGGGAGCGTTAAAACACAAATTAAATATCTGTCCATGGAACGAAAACAAAACGGAACGCGCAAGTACAATTTAAAAATTCGAGGATTTGTTTAACAAGATAATATGTACACCAGACTATCAACCAAAACATGATGACTATCGTTGTAATACCATGTTGCTCCAACTTTGCCACGCAAAACTGCTGCAGCCCATCCTGGCATGGGCCGGCCAGGTGGCCGAGAGGGCTAGGGCGTAGGCTTTCTAGTTCTCGAGTACGCCTGGCTGTGGGTTCGAATCCCGCCGTGGGCATGGATGTTTGTGTTTGTCCCGGGCTGCGTACAGTTATAACTTGTGTAAAAGGCGCAAAATGACCTAAGTAGTCGACGCCTTAATTTCTAGAACCCCCGCCCCCCATCCTGGCATGGATTCTACAAGCATTTGGAAAGTGTCCGGAAAAAGATTGTACCAGATTTGCAAACAGAGGTCACGCAATTCACATAGATTATGAGTAGCTCTGAGTCACAGATTATATGGTGTGTTTTGCAACAACCAGCGATCCCATAGGATGCCCATCAGAGCGTCCCCAGTGCATAATACCTCCACTACCGGCCTATTTGCGCCCCAAGGTACATGTGTTGATCAGCTGTTCACTTGGAAGACTGCTTACTCTGACACAGCCATGGACTAGATGCAAAAGAAATCGTGATTCTTTGAACCAAGTACCTCTTTTTCATTCTTGCATGGTCAAATCACAATGTTCATAGGCCCCCTGTAGTCTTAAACGCTGATGATCTTAGCAAAACACAAGAATTCAACCGTTTTCCACAACAAGGTTTCATTAAGTACCAAAAGGTGCCTTATGCTATCAGTGTAGGGAAACGTGTCTGTCTGTCTGTAACTCCAACTCCTCCGAGGCTTTGAAAGATTTTCAAAATCTGTTTTCGTCAGTCGATGAATATTGTTCATGACACGAACCAATCAAATATTATCTAAATCGGTACATGGGCACGTGCACAAATAGTACCTCAATTTTCCCGCCAAGCAATTTTCAATGGGGAAGACATATTAAGTAATATATCAAACAAATCGTAATGACGAGATAAAAGCAGTTATTCATTACTATTTTCGTCAGTCAATGAATATGGTAAATGGCACGAAGCAATCACAAATATTATATAAATCCGTTCAATAGCACGTGCACAAATGATACTTTCACGACCCCACCAAGCAATTTTCAATGAAGAGATATATTAATTAATATATCAAACAAATCGTAATGACGCGATAGAAGCGGATATAAATTACTATTTTCGCCAATTAATAAATTTGGTTCCGGGAATGAACCATTTTGAAAATGGTTGAGGTCGAAATAATGCACGTGCTCTAATGGTACCCGTATGACACCCTCAAATGTTTTCAATGGTAAAATATGGCATGTAATATATCAAAAGCCTTGGACTAATGTATCATGAATGAATATAAGTAAAATGAATGATAGTCGAAATTGGTTTCAAGGAACCTGGTGTAGTGGAACCCTTATGGTTCATTGGAACTTTCAATGCTAAAACATGATATGTAATATATCAAACAACTTGGTATGATGTGTCATGAATGAATATAACCTAAAATTAATGATTGTCGTAATTGGTTCCAAAGAACCTGGTTTACTGTAAAGATTATGGTTCATTGGAACTTTTCAATGCTAAAATATGGCGTATAATATATCAGACGACTTGAAATGATGTGTCATGAATGAATATAACGTATAATTAATGATATTCGAAATTGGTTTCAAGGAACCTGGTTTAGTGGAAAGATTATGATTTATTGGAACTTCCATTGCTAAAATATGGCATGTAATACAACCTGTGACAATAAAGTTCGGTGAATGATGGCATATTGACAGTGGATTGCTCGCTTACATGAAACAGCAGTTACTATCCTTCAAAGTAATCACCGTCGATGGTAATGCACTTCTGGGAGTGCCTGTACAAGTCCTGGAAACTCCTGGCGTAGTCGTTTTTAGGGATAGCCTTCAGTTGGGTCGTAACATTACGTTGGATCTCTGGCCACTTCGGGGGGGCGTCTTCTACGGTGTTCCGGCCTCCTCGGAACCGTTTAAACCACTCATAAACACACTTCAAAGTAATAGCACTTTCTTTGTAAACAGTTATCATTTCATGAGTCTCTTTCGTTCGCTGATCAATTTTGGGTTTCGACCGCGCGTACTACGCCTTCTCTCTTCAATGTCCTGTTTAAACACAATAAACACTCGCAGCGCTGATTCTCTCAAATTTGTTTAAACATATCTCGACCTGTCTGGGGCAGGATACGACGATGGTGCACTTTTACGAGCGTTAGCAATTTGACGTCATTCACCGAATTTTATTGTCACAGGCTGTATATCAAACGACTTGGAATGAAGTGTCATGAATGAATATAACGTTAATTTAATGATAGTCGAGATTGGTTTCAAGGAACCTAGTTTAGTGGAACCATTATGGTTCATTGGAACTTTTAATGCTGAAATATGGCATGTAATATATCAAACGACTTGGAATGACGTGTCATGAATGAATATAACGTAAAATTAATGATAGTCGAGATTGGTTCAAAGGTACGTGGTTAATGGATCATTATGGTCCATTAGAAACTTACAATATTAACATAGGGCGGTTTAAAATATGGTTCCGCGAATGGTTTAGTTTACCCTTTCGGTACTTGGTTATGTCTTTCCTTAATGGTTTATTTAACATGAATACGTATTTCGAGTGCTACGCACTCATTTTTCAACATGAAATAAGTATTCATGGTATATAAAACCTTCTTGTGGAAAAGCAGTTGGCTTTATGTGTTTTGCTGATATCATGTCCACAGGTAAATTGGTTATTATTCTTTTCCTCTTCGATAACTTGGATAACATTGCGTCTGCAGCAGAGTTCTATGTTCAACAGAGTGCAGTCTCCTCAGATACACTTGTACTTGAACTTCCTTTTTATTTGGCTGCCAGTTGAGCCACCGGCAGCCGTCTGTTTGCCTTCACCAAGCGAGACACTCTCCGACGTCCGCATTCGTTGATTAGGTTTTATCTTTTTCAGCTGAATTTATCAATTTTTTATCCCTTTTAGCTGCACTTTTTTTCAATGTAGTATTTAAAAAATGGAAAAGGGCTCTAATCTTCTTTCGTTGCTCGTTATTTCTGTTCGAATGACATATCACATGCCATTAATTGCCATTTAAAATCGTTAATTGTAATAAAAACCACGTAGCCGCTACCCCCAAAACTCCGAACCCACAGAGACAATTTGGCCCAACTTCACAGAAATGTACAACTTGTACAATGGAATCTGCATACCGAAATCCCTCCTTTACATATCTATATATCAAATAGATCAGATGGACCTCTCTGCTCTTACACCCGTAACTGCGACTCCAATGAATCAGTCGAAACCAAACTAAATAGCGAAGCACGACATCCCTTAGTGAGCTTACTCACAATGTCAGTTTAGCTAATTTGAACCTTCTACACTGAGTGGCATAATTATTATGACCACCTGACAGTTTTAGGCAAACGAGCTATTGCGTCACAACGCTGCCGCTAGAAGGCTAGATAGCTATAAAAAGGGAATGCAGGTGAGGTGAACCATCAGTTGCACTGTGTTTTTGCCGACGATATGGGCAAAAAACGTGATTTAACTGAGTTTGAACGCGGGATGATCGTCGGCGCGCGCAGTGTCGGAATCAGTATCAGCAAAACAGCTGAACTTGTGAAGTGTTCAAGAGCAGCAGTTATTAATGTTTACAGAGATTGGACTACCAAGCAAAAAATCGGCTGTCAACGTCAAGCGTGTGGTCGTTACAGGCTCCTCAATGCTCGAGCTGAAAGGAGATTGGCCAGAGTTGTCCAGGGCGACAGAAGAGCAACAATGCGTCAAACAGCGGCAAATCTTAATCAAGGACAAACTGTGACCGCCTCTGAACGAACTGCTCGCCGCTCTTACACCGTTTAGGCTACACCGTTCGCCGCTCTTACCAGTTCGAAAGCCTCTACTGTCAGGCTTGAACAAGAGCAGACGTCTCCCGTTCGCCAAGAAGCACAAGGATTGGACAGTAGATGACTGGAAAAGGGTCATTTGGTCCAATGAGTCACGATTTCAAATGCATCATGCAGATGGCAGGGTTAGAATATGGAGAAAACAACACGAAAGCATGGACCCCATCTGCATCGCCACAACACTTCATGCTGGTGGCAGCAGTATTATGGTTTGGGGATGTTTTCTTGGCATTGTTTGGGTCCTTTGATTCCTCTGCACGGACGTGTGCGTGCCCAAGATTATTTAAGTATTGTCGCAGATCAAGTACATCCCGTTATGTTAATGGCGTACTCTGATGGATGGATACTTCCAGCAGGACAATGCTCCTTGTCATAAGGCTGGCATCGTCCTCAGATGGTTCGAAGAACATGTCGGAGAGTTTACCTTGCTTTGTTGGCCTGCACAATCTCCAGATCTCAATCCCATTGAGAATTTGTGGGATGAGAGCGAACGGGTCATCAGGCAGCGGGATCCAGCACCATCAAATCTGCAGGAATTGGAAGGTGCAGTTCTTCAGAGTTGGTCTCAAATTCCTCCTACAACCTACCAACATCTCATAGAATCCCTGCCCCGAAGAATGCAAGCAGTAATAAGAGCGAAAGGTGACCCAACACTCTATTAAGGGGGTGGTCATAATAATTTGGCCACTCTGTGTATGTCAAAAAATGTAGAAACTATGAGGAGACAGACGGACAGCTAGACACAGTAAAACCAATATGATAATAGAAAATTATCTCCATTCATCCGCTACCTAATAATAGAAAATTCATAACAAATTCATAGGAAGAGAGTTTCAAAAGTTTCGAGTCTAAATCTATAAAGCTCATGAAAATGTTCCCATCAAGTCACAAGTTTTTTTTTCTTGGAGTTCTTTTTATTTTTCATTTAACTCTCGTACTTTTTTGATAGTCTTTAAAAGACCGGTGTCAAAATTTCAATCAAAAATATTAAATTTTTCGAGGACACAAACAGACAGATAGTTAACAGTGGGGACTTTCAAGTTCGCTTTTTTTACACATTTTGTAATCACTGCAGTACTCTTTCTATAATCCGTCTGTGCGCTACTCCGGCCCGACCAATAATCCGACGTGTTCAGACAGGCTCTTGGCCAGTTTTTTTTTTTAAACGTCCTTGATAAAGCAGCTCATTGGAATCATATCCTTACTGAACTGTTTTTATTTTTGAAAATATTTATGAAATGTAAAAACACATTATGGAATTTTATTTTAGTAAACCTTTGAAATGTATATAGTGACGAAGTAATTTAGAAGCAATACTGTATTATACGTTCTTATTTGAAGTCCAGTTTATTTCTTGCCGTAGTTGTCGTTCTGTAGCACACACGTACTATGCAGTTTCTTAATTATGAGTTGTTTTACGCCAAATCTCCAGTAATCCATGATTTCGGTAATCCGGCATATCATTGGTCTGATATGTGGTGGATTAATGAAAGTGCACTATATTTCGTTTATTTTCCGTTGTTCAAATAACGCTGACAATTTAATCTAATGTAAAAAATGTTTAAATTCGAATTTTTAAAAGCTTTTTTCCATTTAATTTATATCCCAGGCAAAGGTTTTCTTCATTTAATTAAAATTTCTTAGAGGGGATAGGGCCACTTCCTCAAGCTTTGTTTTTGGCCCTAAAAGTGTGATTTTTATGAAAAAAATTATTGGTTAATGTGGTAATGAAATCTTAGAAATCTCAACTGGTTTTATAATGACAACTATGAAGAAAATGACTCCTTTAAACAATCACCAAGCAAACAACAGCGCTGAAAACAACGCTTTCTGATTGGATCGTTTGAATTTTAGATTGTTACCTTTTCATTTTACAAAAAAATGAAATAAAAAATATAAATCAAACTCCAAGTACACTATTGAGTTTCTTTAAAAAATATCAGAAAAGTTAATGATAAAACATGCAATAATTAAAAATATAATAAATCTTATGTTTACGCGTTGGCATTTATGCTTAAAGAGTATGATATATAGGGTGAAAATTAATTCCACTGCCAAACTTTGAGAGATAGTAGGGATAGTCGAAAGAAATAACTTTTCTTTATACTATTTTGCGAGAAAAATTTATTTACCAACACAGAACAGTTACAGCAATTGTTCAAAGTGTTTGTGTCGTTCCACACATGGCGGCTGTGGCAATTGAAGAGACCATCCTTAGTGAATTGTGCTTCATCAGAAAACAAAACAAATTCACCAAACGCGGGATTGACGGCAACATTCCAAGATACCAGTCGGAATAATGCACACGTATATGGTAGTCGTTGGGTTGCAAAACCTGCACAGTCTGTTCGTGGTATGGATGTTGCTCATTGTCATGCATGACTTTCCAGAAAGTTGTTTGACTGGTCCTCACAATATGTGCGACTGCACGGGTGCTTGTTGAGAGATCCTCTGCAAACCGTTGCAGTATCTCCTCTTCCACACGTCTTGTTCTCACATGTCTTGGAGTTCTGCTGTAACTGTTCTGTGTTGGTAAATACATTTTTCTCGCAAAACTGGTATAAAGAAATGTTGTTTGTTTCAACTATCCCTACTACCTCTCCAAGATTGGGAGGAGAATTAATTTTCACCCTGTATAGAAAAATCTTGACGGGAAAAATTTGAATATATTTTCCCCTAGCCCTATCTCTTACGATAAATGAATTCATGAGATAAATTCTAAATGATGGGTTATTTGTAAGCCAGACGAATCAAAGGAGTGAGAAAAGACTGAACGTAAGTCATGACCCATTAATATTATGGTGGACCGCTCTTTGCCCTAACAATTACACGACAACGACCACGCCTGGACATAATCAGATCTATGATGTTATCTGGAGTTAATTGGTGATGCCCAGATATTGACAAGTGCTTCCTGAGGTTCACGCGGTGTTCGCGACCCTACAGCTTTATGAGGCTTGCTTATTTGTTTCCACTAAATATTTTGTGATATAATAAACATACATTGAGGTTTATAACGAGTAACAACATGAAATATTTTTCAGATATTCTTGTTTTATAAATTTTTTGTTGAGGTTCCTAAACATTCAATTTTAATAATATTTAGTGGCATTGAGATCTGTGCTATTACTTGATAATAGCAGCAGTGTTCACTTTATTTCTTGGAGAATTAGATATCATTTAAGGGCAGAAACGGTTTAACGCTAGTATCAAAAGTAGCATATGCTATTGGTCCCGAATCTCGCCATATTAATAGTGTACAAGTACTCTACAGATCGGCATTAGCTTAATTCACTCCTTCACAGTTGTCAAGAAATATACAGAAATAAGTCATATAAGCCTGTGTAGATTTATATATACCGTGTGCTTCAAAAGTTCCCGACCGCAGGAGATGACTTTCCCTGCATAACGTACTCTTTTTTTCAACTAATGGATGCTCCCAGTCGTTACGAATCCCGCTATTTATTTTACATAAATGCAAATACGCGAATATGAGAGTGAAAAAAGAGTTTAAAGTAAAAAACACTAGAAGTTTTATTTAAAATTACTCCTGCTGTCATAGGTTAGGCTTTTCCTACATACAGAATTCGGGAAGTTTTGTAACACACGGTATACTGTAGTTACACATACAGTAAAGCCAATCTGTATCTTAAAAATCAAATACTCTTGAAAGACCACTTAAAAATCAAATACAGTACTCTTGAAAGATCACAACACCCTACAAAATGATCAGAAATCGTCTACACTCGTATCCAAAAGTTAAGCATAATTGTAAAAAATAACATTTAAATGGTTATATCCAGAAAAACGACAAACGTTGGTATGTAAATATCATGTGATTCAATTAAACGGTTAAACCAATGTCAATGCACGATCGCATTATCTCAGAAATGCAAATTTATGCAAAGTGATCAAAGTGCAATAAATACACCATAGAGTAAACCATAGGGACACATTAAACATTCTTGCAAACCACGCTATGAGAACTTCTTAGGACTGATATTTACTTATGTTTTCACAATGTGCGTCCGTCCGTCCGTCCGTCCGTCTGTCTGTCTGTCCGTCTGTCTGTCTGTTGGTGCTCTAGCTTCGAAGGCTTTCGAATTTTCGACTTCCGTTTTCGCCATTCGACAACTTAGGGAAATCGGAAGACTGAGTTCGTTGGTTGAACTACTATTAAAAAATCGGTGAACTACTTCCGGTTCAAAAGATCACAAATAATATAGGGGACCACGTTTTTCACTATACTATTCCATATATAAATGGCCTGTGCACTGCCAAATGCTATTCTCCCTTTGGCATTCCATAGCTAAAGCAGAGAAAAGGCTTGTGAATTAAGTGAAGACACATGATGGTCTTCCTTGATGGTCAATATCAGTCAAAAATGGTTCAAGGGTATGTGGTTTAGTGGTACCATTATGGTCCACTGGAAACTATCAATGCTAAGATATGGCATGCATTATATCAAACAGCTTAGAATAACATGTCATGATTGAATATTAGCTTAAAATTAATGATAGTCGAAATAGGTTCAATGGTATGTGATTTCATGGAACCAGTATGGTTCAGGGGAAACTTTCAAAGCTCAGATTTGGCAAGTAATATATCAAACAACTTGGAATTACGTGTCATAAATGAATATAACGTAAAATTAATGATAGTCGAAATTAGTTTTAAGGGAGCTGCTTTAGTGGACCCATTATGGTCCATTGGAACTTTCAATGCTAAGCTATAGCATGTAATATATCAAACAACTTGGAATGATGTGTCATGCATGAATATAACGTATTGGTTCAGTCGAAATTGGTTCAAAGGAACCTGGATTTAGTGGAGCCATTTTGGCTTAATGGAACTTTCAATGCTAAGATATGGCATGTAATACATCAAATAACTTGGGATGATGTGTTATGCATGAATATAATGTAAAATTAATGATAGTCGAAATTGGTTCAAAGGAAGCTGGATTTAGTGGAGTCATTATGGTTCATATTCATATGTCATTTAATATATCAAACAACTTGGAATGATGTAACAAGAATGAATATAACGTAAAAGTAATGATAGTTGATATTGGAACTAGGGCAGATAGTTTGGTGGAACCATTAGGCTCCACTGCAATTTTCAGTGCTAGAATATGGCATGTAATATATCAAACCACTTGGAATGATGTGTCATAAATGAATATATCGTAAAATTAATGATAGATGAAAATGGTTTAAAGGTACGTGGTTTAGGGGTATCATTATGGTTCTTTGGAACTTTCAATGGTAAGATATGGCATGTAATATATCAAACGACTTGGAATGAGATGTCATGAATGAATATATCGTAAAGTTAATGCTAATCAAAATTGGTTCAAAGGTACGTAGTTTAGGGGAACCATTATGGTTCATATGATATTTTCTATGCTAAAATATGGCATGTAATATATCAAACAACTTGGAATGACGTGTCATTAATGAATATAACGTAAAATAATGATAATCGAAATTGATGCCATGATTCGTGGTTTAGTGATACCATTATGAAACATTGGAAACCTTCAATGCTAAGATGTGGCATATAATCACTTACGCTTTATTATATCAACAGTTAATTTGTGTTAGGCATATTTTAACAATAGCTAGTAGCTAATCATTTCTTCAATGGTACTTGCTTACGTGGAAAGCGTTGGCAATAGTTTATGAAGAAAAATTGACCATTACAGAGAACGCTTCAACAATTAACGCTTTTTTCATTTAATAGGAATGCTTACAAATTAAAAGATTCTTATATGTTCTAATCTATAGAGAATTACTACTTTCTCCATTTAACTTTTCAGATAGTTTTATTCAGTTTGAACTATACATTTCCCATAGAAGTAAGCCTTGCTTAACAACCAGAGGCTTCCTTAGCATCCTCATCTAATTCCTAAAAAACGAAAGGCTTCTTTAGAAATCAAATGCTCTCGTTTTCATTCTCTAATGCCTTCAAATCCTATCAGTCCTGGGCATTTCGATTGCCTGACTTGTTATCGTTGATTTGCGTTTACTAGGACCGCAGATGCCAAACTGATCTTGTCATGAAAGGCAAAATAATCGGAAGAATCGAAGCAGGACATTCACAAACTTACGTCTCCAGAAAACTGAATGTTCCACAAAATGTGATTTTCTGACTTTGGAGACTGTTCCAAGACACAGGAGATGTTACACGCCGACTAGTGCAGGTTTATGGCCACTCAGCAGACCGGTAGTTGTAATTAACTGGAAGACGTCAGAGGACCCTACCTGTCAGGTCTAACCAGTTTGCAAACGCATGAGGAACAATTTCAGGTAAACAGTTTACCGGAAGCTAAAGAAACATGGTCCCTATGCCAAATGTCTGGCAGTTGTGTCCCACTCACCCCCGTGTGACGTAAAGCTCATTAAACTGGAGTCAGGAATATCGTAACTGGACTTTGATTATCAGTGGAGCAACGTGCTATTCACCGATGATTTCAGATTCAGCTTAAAAAGTGATTCTCGTCGGACCACTTTCTGGGGAGAACGTGGAATCTCTTCTCTCTATATATATAAAGAAGGATGTTTGTTTGTGGGTTTGTGGGTTTGTTTTGGGTTTGTTTGTCTTTTATACAAATCTACAGTTTTATTCCGATCTTGATGAAATTTTGCATACTTGATCTTCAGAGCATGAGGAAGGTCACTGTCTAGACCAAGAATATATATCTCATGACCAACAATGCAAGGCAAAGTTTGTGCAACAATAGGCCAATCGCGTTCGCATCAACAATCGTATCAACGCGCAATTCACCAATAACAATGAACATAGAATGATGATGTAATGTTAAAGCAATCTTTCCAAGAATTATAACAATGAATATAAAATGATGATGCAATATGGATTAGTTTCAATTTGTAACAACGCATAGAATTCCTATTATTCAGGCTTTTCTTAGAAAAGAGAGTTCTTAGTACTTAACAATTTCTTGAAAATCTTTAAAAATGATCAATAACTGGAGATAATGGAGAGTTAGCAGACTATTCAGAAAGAGTGGAAAGACGACAGAGAAGCACTCCTTTAGCTCCATGATGTATTGAGCAAATGGTAAGCAAGTAAATAGAAGAATCGGCGACCGCTAGACTGCACAAAGGGATGAATGGCCAAGTTTTGCTTCAACACATCGAGAGAAGAGTGGAAATTGCAACAACATCAAGTGTACATCTGACGTAAGATTACGTGAGTAAGAAATTATTTAGACTAGCAGTGGCATCCTTGGAGAAGTCCAGCCATTGTGAGCCTTTAAAAAAAAATTTTTCGAATTTTCATTAAGAATTTTTACTGTATTAATTCTAAGCATTTTCATGTGTTTATTTTTAAGATATTGCAAAATTTAATTTAATTTTTTGAGATTGTTCTGTTTGCCTGCAAGTGTAATTATCCCGGGCAACGCCGGGTACCTTTGCTAGTTTCGCATACATGACCTTCAAAGCATGAGGAAGGTCACTGTCTACCTCAGATTTCGAAAAAATAATAATTATTGATAAAAAATCGATATTCATGGTTATGGTATGCCGTATTAATGAGAAATATCTCATGACCAACAATGCAAGGCATAGTTTTTGCAACAACAAGTAACAACAATGGTATCAACACGCAATTCACTAACACTCTGCACGGACCAACAATATACATTTTCACCCGCTTATAGCGAAATTCAAGGGAACGAAGTTTCTTTTCGTTATATCCCGATTTTGTTATATCCGAATGTAATAAAAATGTACGTACAGTCATAGAATTAAAACTAGCCATTAAAACTAGGCATAATCATTGTTTTAGTCAACTTTATTCAGGATGAAAAAAAATCCGATATGATTTTCTGTTTCATAGTTTTTACATAACTTTTGTTTATAAATTTATGCAACTTAAGATAACTTTCAAAAATTTCGTTTGGCACATCACCGTAGATGGTTAAGTAATTTTTTACTGGATTCATCAGCGAGTCCATCCGCTTCGATGATGGTATGGGCGGTTCTGGTTCATCGTCACTTACTTGGCTCTCCTCTTCGCCATCTTGGATTCTCTGGCTCTGTTCCGCGATGGCGTGCTTCTAAAATCTTTAACTTTAACTCTAGAGATAGAGCGTTTAGCTTTGGTGTACACGTTGAACTCCTTGAAAAATTTTGCATGAATGACTTGATGTAACGTGGAAGCGTTTAGAATTAATAAAATACAGAGCATGTGTGAATTAAATAATACAATTAGAGTTTATTAACATCTTCTGCATAAAAAAAAAAGTTTATTAACATCTTAATTATTTGCACAGAAAATTACTGCTGAAAAGTACAAGTTAAATTAGCAGAAAAATGTATATCTCTTCTGTTGCAATTGAAAATTCTTCTAACGGGGTAAAAATCTTCGGCTGCTAAATCCAGTTTGATGAGCCACCATCAGATTCGATTCTTCTTGTGAAAAAGGATGAACGCTGGTAAGACGGGAACTCGGTCGGAATCCTGCATGAAAATCGCTATCAACCCTGATGTTCGATGCTCCAACACACGTGGTTCCTCCAGGTCCGCTTGCTCCAAAAACAAGAAAGAAAACAATAAATGTCAATACTAATAATCTCTGATGACTTAAAAGAGAAAAACAAATAATTCCCCTAAAACTTTTGCAACAATAAAATAACGGCCTCTCAATATGCAATAGGCCTGCTGGCAATAAATAAATAATTAAATAATTTCATCATTCGTTGGATCCAAAAACGAAACGGAGAGGATTTCCTTTTGATTGGAAATAAAAGCAATCTTCTGCTTCAAAAGATAAACTATACAGAGAGCCCTCAATTATGCAATAGGCCTCTGTTTTAAAAAATAACAAATATAATTGTAAAACTTTCCCACGCTGCCAGCTGATTAGTTTCCATTATTAAAAGCTTGCAAATGCCAAGCCTGTTG
This sequence comes from Rhysida immarginata, assembly GCA_023313115.1. Taxonomy (NCBI): domain Eukaryota; kingdom Metazoa; phylum Arthropoda; class Chilopoda; order Scolopendromorpha; family Scolopendridae; genus Rhysida; species Rhysida immarginata. The sequence continues at coordinate 27,687 of JAHWFO010084713.1, forward strand.
CGGCGCAATAGCCGATACTAATTTTACACGATAAATATTTTCCATAAAAAAAATATATGCCGCTTTATTATATTTTTCTTTTTCCTTTTTCCCAATAATATTTATCTTCTTAGGCTTCGGGCAAAAAGCCTCCTACTCCCGTATTCCAATAAGCTGACATGCTAAACGGGAACACGCCTAAAGCACAGGCACTGAAGTTAGCGAGGCCCAGCTCGCTAAATACACTTCTGCTGGTACTAGTCACCGGAATTCGGCAGCTCGTAATATTTGCAAAGGATAGTCCGAGTGAGGAGAGTCCGCACAAACGAAAATTATAATGAACAAAAGTCACATTACCGTTGGCTGCTCCTCCGACGAAATTCGGCTCCACTCTGGCGTCTGGCTGAGGACGGCCGATGCTCTCCACCGTTCGTCGTCGTTCTCGTTCCGTACCTGGCTGGGCGGTTGCGTGGCGACGTACACTTAAATTCAGCAAACACATATCATTAGAGGCATGCTTTGGCTCAGAATAGCCCAGCTCGCTGGCCCCGCTATTTTCGCCTGAAGACCTCGTCTTAATTTGCTGTCGCCCGTCGCTTGACATACGATCCGCTTTCTCCTTCGCCGAGCTCCTTTCCACGTCCTTTCGCCACCGTTGCTGTACTCTCTCTCCTCTCTCCCCTCTCTCTCGCGCTCCCCTTTTCTTCTCGTGGTTCGCTCTCGAATCTCGCGCGATTCTCTCGATCATTCCATTTTCTTTTCCAGGGGTGAGCCTCTCCGCTTTCCTTTTCAAATTGCTATTTGTGAATATTCTCGTCGCGGAATTCTTTTTAATTTTTATTTTCGTTCCAAAATTCCGTGACACTTGACAAAATCAACCAAGCCCATAATTGCTCATGGGCCTTGCAGTTAACCATGTGATGGCACAATCATATGATTGGTTCAAGTGGTTCAAGTACAATCACGTGATCGTTCAACTAGGCGTGGCGGCCGTGATGGCGGGAATTTTTAACCAACCAATCACAATAAAGAAAAATCGCTGTTAGGAAAAAATGTTACGTATCTACGCATTCGGTCTAGACCGACTTATTGTAACAATTAGTGATATTTTCCGAATAAAATTCGTCGATTTCCCTTCGCTGTAACCGGATTTCTTTCAAAAACATTTCTCAATAAACGTGTAAAAATGCATAGAAAATTGACGGGGTTGGGACTGAATTTTTTTTTGCTATATGCGGGTGTTCGTTCTAACCGTGTTCGTTATAAGTGGGTAATACTGTATATCTCATGACCAAAAAATGCAAGCAAAGTTTGTACAACAATAGGTATGAACAATGGTGTCAACACGCAATTCACCAATAACAATGAGCACAAAATGATGATGCAATGATAAAGCTCTCCTTTCCAAGAATTATAACAATGAACATAAAATGATGATGCAATATGGATAAGTTTCAATTTGTAACAATGCATAGAATTCCTGTTATTCAGGTTCTTCTTAGAAAAGAGAGTTCTACGCACTTAAAAATTTCTTGAAAATCTTTAAAAATGATCAGTAACTGGAGATAATGAAGAGTTAGCAGACTATTGATAAAGACTGGAAAGACGACAGAGAAAATACTCCTTTAGCTCCGTGCTGTATTGAGCAAATCGGAAGCATGTAAATAGAAGAATCGACGATCGTTAGACTACACAAAGTGATGAATGGCCAAGTTTTGCTTCAACACATTGAGAGAAGAAAGGGAATTGTAACAACATCAAGTATACATCTGAAGTAAGATTACGTGAGTAAGAAATTATCGGAGAGGTCCATCCATTGTGAGCCTTTAAATTTTTTTTTCGAATTTTCATGAAGAATTTTTACTGTATTAATTCTAAGCACTATCATATGTTTATTTTAAAATTTTTTAGGATTGTTCTATTTACCAACAAGTGTAATTATCCCGGACAACGCCGGGTACCTTTGCTGGTCTTCTATATATATAATGAAGGATATTTGTTTGTTTGTGGGTTTGTTTGTGGGTTTGTTTGTTTGTTTGTTTTTTATACAAATCTACAGTTTTATTCCGATCTTGATAAAATTTCGCATACATGACCTTCAAAGCATGAGGAAGGCCACTGTCTTCCTCAGATTTCGAAAAAATACTAATTATTGATAAAAAATCAATATTCATGATTATGACAGGGCATATTAATGAGAAATATCTCATGACCAACAATGCAAATAAAAGTTTGTGCAACAATAGGTATCAACAATGGTGTCAACACGCAATGCACCAATACAATGCAAGGATCAGCAATATATGTCTCATGACCAACAATGCAAGGCAAAGTTTGTGCAATATAGAATTCAATGCATAGAATTTCTGTTTTTCAGGCTTTTCTTAGAAAAGAGAATTCAGTAACTGGAGATAATGAGTTAGCAGACTATTGAGAAAGAGTGAAAGACGATAGAGGAAGCACTCCCTTAGCTCCGTGCTGTATTGAGCAAATGGCAGCAACTAGAAGGCATCCTTGGAGAGGTCCATCCATTGTGAGCCTTAAAAAATATTTTTTGCGGTAAATCAAGTCCCGGTATATCAACTAGAATGGATTTTTTCAGTGAAGAGGTAAATTCCTGTCTTTCGGATTTTTCTTAGAATGGATAGTCTCTTCGCTCTATATTGTAGTGATTGAGTTATTACTTAACGAATTTGGAGGTTTAATTTAGATTTTTGAGGTTGTTCTGTTTACCTACAAGCGTAATTATCCCAAACAAGCCGGGTCCTCTGCTAGTCCATTATAATCTCAACAACTTCAAGGAAATGTACCCGTCTGGTTATGGTGCGGAGAGGCATCGTGCTAAACGGACGCACAGAGCTCCACATCTTTGACAGAGATACTGTTAATGCTCGGAGATAGAGACGAAATACTGAAAGGTCATGTTAGAGGTCTTAGAGGTGCCATGAGTCCAGATTTTATTCTCATGGACGATAATGCACGTCCCCACAGAGCTCTGCTGGTGGAGGACTTTCTGCTAAGTGCATCTGGGAGTGTCCAACAAGATCTCCGGATAAGAATCCGGTTGAGCATGCGTATGATGCACTAAGAAGACGAATTGCATCCCGTCAGCCTCCACCAATGACAATTCAAGCTCTAAACTGTTTGCCAGAACTGGTACTTATTGCCAATCAATCTCTTGAGCAACCTCACTAAAAGCATGGAATGCAAATGTAGCTTGGGTGACCGCTAGGGGTGACCATGTCCCATATTAATAAAATTTTCCTCATGTTTCGTGCACGTAAAAACATGTTCTTTTTCTCTGTTTACATAAACTTCTTTTTTATGAAATAAAACCTGTTTAATTAAACGGTGTCTTTTTCTGAATCTGCAAAGCGGCATAATATAGGGTATCAGGTCAGTTCGTCGAGGGTCAATTCGTCGAGCGTCAATTCGTCGAACGTCATTTCGTCGACTGTGTCAGTTGGTCGGGCGGTTAGTTCGTCGGACGTCAATTAGTCGAACGTCAATTCGTCGAGGTGTCAGTTGGTCGGGCGGTCAATTTGCCGGAGACAAATTCGTCGGGTGTTTCAATTGGTCGAGATAATAAATAAATGATCGGAAAAAACTTTAAAAAAATTTATTAACGAAAAATTTTTTTGTTATTAATTTAATTACTTGAAAGGTAAACAATAAATGACGTAACTATTAAACACAGTATTCAAATACAGCTTTTGTAAACAATGTGATATAGGCTAAAATGAATTGTAACCACTATAAATGTGATATTGTTGACATTTGCCCCAAACTGCTTGTACCGCTTCAGTATCCTTCATTTTCAGAATGAAATTAATAACTGTATAAAATTAAGGCAGCCAAAATTAATTATCGGAAAAATTGAGCACATGCAAAAAATTCAATTTTTATTAAGTAAAAATTAAATAATAATATAAATATTAAGCTCCATGAGCTTTTATATCCTATGGCCAATTTCCTAAATTTCACGTTGAGAGGAATGGTTTTCAAGCTCCCATCAAAGAACCAGTGAATTTGGAACTGTACTGTGAACAATTGGACAGTTTGAATGAATCTATCATCTAGAAATGCTCAGAGCTTATTAATTGTAAGAGAATTGTGTTCCATCATATATAGTACTTTTATATATAAAGGTCTTAATAACCTTTTATTAACTTCTCTTCCTCACTGTCATTTTTTCCTCAATTTCCACCCATTTCTTATGATACCCGTTTTCAAATCTCCTTAGGTATTTGTTAACATTGGTGAAATTGGTGTTAACAAATAGTAAAAGAACGGAATACCTTCTTCAAGTGGATTGGTATAGTTTACATAGAAACAGATTTGCCTTTTAACCACAACAATTTGATGGTGAAATTGTTGTGGTTAAAGAACAAATCTGTTTCTTTGTAAAAGAAATTGGGTCGTTATGAATATGTGCATATGCTAGTCTGCGAATATGTGGATATCAAGTTGGAACAATTTTGTGTTAAACTTGCTATATCGGCCACAGGGTATTAAATGCTTTGGCAAGCTCATGGAGTTTAATATTTATGTTATTATTTAAATTTTACTTAATAAAAATTAAAATTCCTGTATGTACTCAAATTTTAACAGTAAAGACATTTATTGTTACCCTTTCCAATAATGAAATTAATAACAAAAAATTTTTCGTTAATAAATTTTATTAACTTATTTCCCGACCATTTATTTATTATCTCGACCAACTGAAACACCCGACGAATTTGCCTCCGACAAATTGACCGCCCGACTAACTGACAGCTCGACGAATTGACGTTCGACTAATTGACGTCCGACGAACTAACCACCCGACCAACTGACACAGTCGACGAAATTGACCCTCGACGAATTGACACGTAACCATAATACGGACAACTTTCTTATTCTGGAAGTTGGTTTATGAAATGTATACTCTGATACTGATTATACTTAACCTTTGAACACGAGTGTACATTTTCTCTTCTAATTCCGGAATTTGTTCAGTGTGACCTTTCTAAGGTAACTAAGAAAATAGAGCGTTTTTTTAATACATCGTAACGTAGAAATGAAATCGATCTCAAGGACAGAGTTCTTCTAAACATCACGTTTTTTTTTCAAGTAAGGGTCAACACAGAAATAATAGATTACAAGGAAAGCCAAGAAACTGTGAATCTGATAATGGTGAATAATTGCAGAAAGAAACAGCAAATTTTGCAAACTTATTTTTATTACACGTATGCGAATTCGGACGACTACGTGTAAGAAAATAAGTTTGTGGAATTTGCGGCTTTTCTTTCTACAATTATTCAACATGGTCACCACACATTTTTTTTCACTTGCTTTCGACCTGCAAGCCCGAGGATCCTTTAAATTCATTCGTACCTGAAGGTACCGGAGTTGAACAAAATAATGACTCACCTTGTAAAGTAAGGAAAATCTTTATTAATATAAGAATTTGTTTGGGAATGAATCATACGCATCCTATATGGTGATTAATGAAATTTTAACCGTTCGTCATGTATGTATATAGTCTTCAAATTCCTATAGAAATGCGGGATAAGGGTATAAGCTGCTAACCTGTATTTCCAAAAATGACCAGAATGGCTCGATTATGTTGAGATCTCCTGACTGCGCTATTCACAGATATTAACCTTATTTCCATGATCCTTAAACAAAGAGCCTAATGTATATAAAACATTATCTCCTGCCCAGAAACAATGTCAGCCCCTGCGCCATGATCTGGACATAGTGTTACTCAAACTTGTCCATAGTTCTTGCTAACTAATCTGCCTTTCAAGGTGACAATCGGAACTGCAGAATATATGGCTTACAATGATCATGACGGAACCTTTAGCATGCATTACTGTTGGAATTGAAGAGTTCGAATCATAAGCTTCTTCAGATGTCTTCCATGCATGAACACGACAGTAGTAGTGAGATTAGTATGCAATATAATTCGTCAGACCCCATGATTCATCAGAAATCCAGAATTTGTGCTAATGTTACTGCTATTTTCTTCGTGTTGCATTCAAAGTGGTTGCAGTTCAATCATGAATACTCTGTTTATGAAACAGTTTTGGTACAAGTTGCGGATTCATGTCTGCAATTGATTTCCAGGAGTTGTCTTCTTAGATACCACAGTCCTATTTAATTCCGCCTGGCTCTTTCTTTGATGAACACCACAGTTTTTAAAAGATGTTCTACCTCAAAATGTGGCCTTTAAATAAATTTCGATACATAGATCATAACACTAATAAAATAGAGATTTATATTAATGATGCATCGTCTAAACAAGCACTTTATATTAATGATGCATCGTCTAACTTTGCTTGCAAGATCGCGCGTAATACACAATAGTCAAAACGGAAAGACGTTTTAATTGAACTGATTTCTGCTAACAAATGCATATTATAAAGCTAAACCAGAGCAGTTGGCGGCGCGCACTATTCTGGGGATGCTTACTATGATTAGTTAAGACAAACACAAGGTGCTTTATTTATTTAATACAATCCATATATATATAGTCAATGATTATGAAATGCTGTGAACGTGTATCCTACTACAGCTGTCGCATTTTTCTTTCGCAAAATAACTTAGAGAAGCTTTATTATGCAATATAAGAAAAGAGCATGTTTATCAGTCCACTAGCAATATAATAACACTCCCTACCCAATTTCATATATCTAACAACTCCAGTTGGATCAAGTGCAGTCGTTGAATTCAATACATAAAACTGTTTCGCCAGACAAACCAAGTAAAATATTAGTACTGGTAATCCAATACGTCCATCTAGGGCCTGTATGGCTAGAAGCCGACGAGTTTGGTCCCTGGATGAAACTGGATTAACGGCTGCTGTATGATGGTCACAGCAGCCAGGAGGGGGGGGGTAAAGATCGTGAATCACGGATGGTAGCCCATCCAGTGACTAGCCGTGCTAGATGTTTGTTAACTTCACAGAAGTTGTGTTTCAGTGAAAGCCCACCAGGCCATAATATTAAGATCAATGGCCACGAATTTGAAACAGATACATAAACTACGTTCGGCATTATTGGCATATCAACTCTGCAGCTGATCAAATCCAACTGCATATTAGAATTGGAATACAGATATGCAGTTCTCGAACTACAGTGAACAACAGATATCTAAACCGTGTTCTCGTGAATTATAAATCCCCTAATATAAGCTCATAATATACAAAAAAATGATGAGCATATCTTAGAATTAATTTTGGGTTTATGATGATTACTCTTTTGGAAGTGAGTCAAAAGTCTCTGGACATAGCTGTATTTCGGAAATGGTGTGTATAATGAATGATGTGACTATGATAATTGGAGTTTTGGAGTTTGGCCGCCATCTTGAAATCCGCCATTTTGGGTCAAAGGTTCATTTTCTTAAATGGGAAGAGGGCAATGTGGCATATCAATTAGCATCAGTTTTTTTTCTCAGGAGTTCATTCCTGCAATTGGATTTTAATTATCTGTTGTGATTCACAAGTTATTAACAAAAATATTGACACTTTCCAAACAAGAACACACACACACACACACACACACACACACACACCGAAAATGGGTTGCAGTAGATAAAGGATGTGTTCAATGTGTTGTCCCTGCTGCTGAACACAGGCTTCATAGTGCTATATTTATTCTTTATGCACGTGCACAAGAAATCGGCGGTAATGGTGTAACAGGCCTATAGGGTGCGTTGCTGAAGTTGGCATTTGCTTTGGATTTTCATAGCATACACAAGTTGTTTCAAATGGCCCCCACAGGCAAAAATCTGGCGGTGTGAGGTCTGGGGAAAGTGGTGGCCACTCCACACGACATTGCCGGCCAATCCAAGGACCAGGTAATTGCTCATCCAGCCACTGACGGATATTTTGTCCATTGTGTGCTGGTGCACCATTCTACTGGAAAAAATTGGAAAGCTGCCATCTTCAGTCAACAGTGACGATAACGCAATTTTCTGTAACATTCGAAGGTACTCATCAGCATAGTACCGTCTATGAAAATTGGTCCAATTAAATGGGTTCCCCATATCCCACAGAACACCATAACTTTGACATCAACAACGATTTTGGATGTATCTGTCCAACGAGGGTTCGTATTTCTTCATTATCTCGTGTTTTGATGGTTCACTAAAAGCAATATTATGTCTAAATGAAGGATCCAGTTGATAGTTGTCCAGAGGTTAGGCACAGAACACCTCACGCATGTCCAGACCAGCCTCGGATAGTTTTTGCTGCATGTGAACTTTTAGAAATTTAAAATTAACTTCTGATTATTATTGGTGCCAGTATCTGTGCTATCGATGACTGGCGGAGTCCACACTCTGCTGCAAGCCATCTTGTGCTGCGTTGTGAACTCTTTGCAAACGCTGCCAAGGCCATTGTTGAAGTTGCCTCATAGATTGATATTTTAAGCCGGCCTGTACGAGCTTTATGTTCAACAGTCTCAGTATCTCTGAAATGTGATATCACATATGCGACGGTACTGTGCGCGATTAGGTTTGTTTCGGGGTGCTAGGCGCTGAGACAGCAGCAGCGTTGACGATAGGGGCGTTTCCCCGGACATCAGGATCAGTCCTCCTCTCCTTCTTCATTAGTGCCATCTCCAATTACCTGTAATAGATATGGTAAAATGTCAATGCTTTTGTTATTAACTTGTGAACCACAACAGATGTCTGATGCAGGAATGAACTCCTGAGAAAAAATCGGTACTATTGGATATACCACATGACCCAAAATGGCAGATTTTTAGATGGTGGCCAAAATCGAAAACTGTCCGAAAAGATAGAGTACTTATCATATTCCCTGTCAGCGTGGTCACATCGTTCATTTTACACACCATTTCCGAAAATCAGTGACTTTTGACTGTGTCGTTCCGGGCAGCTGGAAGTCACGTGGGTCCGGCGGAGAGAGAAGGAGAAAAGGGGAGGGGTGTGTTAATTGTGTGTTTTAAGTAATTTGTATTCCAGTGTAGTTTCCTTTTGTTTTGTTTTTTTTTTGCAACGAGAGTGCGTAAGTAATAGCTGTCTGTATCAGAATGTGATCTGTCTGTGTGGGTTAGTTGTGTGTGTTGTTTTTGTTTTTAATGAAAATTGCAACGTGAATAAATGCGCGTTAAAACGGACGAACAATCGTATGCAATGCTCTGTTGGAAGAGGTTTTGTTGCCTGAAGATTCCCTCAGCTTCCGACGGAGTATTGTTTTCAATATGTGTTTTCCGAGAAATTGTGTTTTGTTATAAGCGCATGCGTGTGTCGTTTGTTACGGGGTTCGTTTTTTTGGTGTTAATAAAATTTATCTTTCTGGATGTGGACGTATGATTATGAGCTCTTGGAGACAGTATAATTTCGAATGAGGACAAAAGATATGAGCGAAGTAATCGTAAATAACTACAATTTATGAACATTATTTGAATTGATTATAATAAGATTCCCAGTAATTATGTATTATGAGTTTCGTTAAAGCATTGGAACTCCCCTGACACGGAATTATGCAGATAGAACGGGCAGAGCAATCAGCGGCAGAGTCGATAACGCCTACGGGGCAGGAGAGTTATGGTCGCTGTTGAGCGACGTTTCGATATGTAAGCATAGAAAATTCAGCAGTGCTGGTGAGTGTGTTTTCGTTATTCTTTGCGACGCGAGATGAATGAGATGGCAAGCAAACACTTATAAGTGCAACGGGCGACACAATTACATCGGTCCTCCCGCCGATTTTGTAAATTGAACGCTGGACCTTGCTAGTACTATCTCCGCGCAGTGTAGCTGGGTGAACCCCGCGGAAGAATTTCTGAGCCGCCAGCGGTGACAGCTGATTTTGCTTCATCATCGTACAACACTTTCTGCTGAGTCTGCTGTATTATTTTTATCGATAAGATGATTGGGCACCGGGTTCATGCTCCGTGATAGTCAGGGCTTATGTCTCTGGGAGCCAGAGGGGAAGGATATTATATTTGAAGCGCATTTAGTCATTTCAAACGCCGGAATGTGATGACTATCCCGTTTGCATGGGCCCAACTGCGCGTCTCACCTGGGACACGCTGTTAGAATCCCCCACGTGACTGCCAAGAAGGGTCCCTGTACCTCCCCTTTACTTGACCATAAAAGGAGCGTACACTACGCGGAAGCGTTGGAACTTGGACAGGAATATTTGTTTCGGAGGCTCGTGGGTTTAGTTACAGCTTATGGCCACAGGTGGGGTATCAGCCCCCATTAGTATTTGTATCTAGCAATCAGGCATAAGCAGATCACATATTATCTAGCACGAACCCGTGTGCCAATCAGCCCGTGAAACCGGAGAATGCTCCGTGGATTTGTAAATAATTTAGTGTTCGTTGGAAGGGGCCCCTAGTTTTCGAATTAAGAAATAAGTTTACTGGTTTTGAGATGATGTTTTGCGTAATAGTAAATAAAATAAGTCCGACATTCAATATCACGTAGTCAGGTGTGTTCTCTTTATTGGTCCGAACTCTTAACTGAGCCCACCCCGACGTACCGCCTAGAAGGCATATGTGCCATACTTACCTTTGGTGGGGGTAGGTGAACGTTACATGAATCACCCTGTATTCTCATAATTCATAATAGGTGAAATGCTATTGACATTTATAGTTTAAAATAATGCGTACCCTCTTCACAGAAATATGTCACCATGTCGATTATGTTGCATTATAAAAAGCAACTTACGAAATTAAGTAAATGTTTGTGTGTTAAAAATTCCATAAAGGTCATCTTATACTCCATTTTTGGCTATTACAAATGACGTAAATACTATGTGGTTATATTACTGCGAACTGATGCTACTGATTTACCCATCATGAAACTGAACTGTTTCCCACAAACGATTCCCTGATTTTAAGAGTAAATATCTGGGAAACGGAGATCGACAGAAGAATGAAACAAGCCGTAAAAATCTGATGCAGAAGTTTCAGAATTAGTTAAAAAAATTAGATCTGTCAGGTCGTCACCAACACAACTGGTAAATGCAGCATCGTTATGGAGTGCAGTGGAGGCGGCATGGCTTGCAGTGCCTGTGGATGTGTTCCGGGGACTGGTAGATTCTCTTCCACGACGGGTTGCCGCCATTTATCCAGCCCGGAGGGGGCCCAACACGTTATTAGGCAGGTGTGCTATGACTTTTGGTGAGTCAGTGTATTTTGTCGGCTTCAAAATAGGTGACGTTGGTGTGATACATTGATGCCACCAAACAATCTACTCTCTAAACATTTCTTATAGGCATTTTCCGGTTTGGCCTTCAACATCTGCGAATTTTGTTTAATGGACTCATAACGTCTTCCACGAAGTAGTAATTTGAATTTGGGGAACAGGAAAAAGCCACACGGGGCCTTATCTGACGAATATTGAGGTTGGTTGATGACATTCATTGAGTTTTTTGATCAAAAATGGCAAAAGTACGAAAGTTGATTGTAGGACAGCGCATTATTGTGCTGCAAAATGTAGGCATTGTTCTTCCACAAATCTTTTCCAATGCTTCAGCACAAGAAATTTCGAGGGCAACACAAATTATGAGCCAAATTATTTGTTCGATATTTTATCCATTTCAAAAATCGCAGGGCATACTCGATGTCGATTAACAAAACCAACTTTCTAAAAAAACAGGTTAACAGATCGCGCCAAACCTCTACGTAACAATTAGTACATTTTTGGTACCGTCTTATAACAAAATATTTTTTTTATATACGAGAGGTAATCAAAAAGTAATGTCGCGTATTTTTTTTTCTCTAAAATCGTGACCGGGAAAAAATAAACACATGTACATTCGATAGAATTATTCATCTTTTATTTTTCCAAATAATTTGCAAGACGATTGAGGCAACGATCCCAGCGGTGGACAAGTTTTTCCAAGCCCTGTCGATAAAAGTCGTCCGGTTGAGTGTGGAACCAGTTGCGAACTGCCGATTTCACCTCGTCGTCGTCACGGAAATGTTGACCGGCCATTGACTTCTTCAACTGTCCAAGGATATGGTAGTCATTGGGATCGAGGTCCGGGCTATATGGAGGATGAAGCAGTGTTTCCCTGTTCCATCGCTGCAACAGGTCAGTGATCCGTTTCGCTGTGTGGAGACGTACGTTGTCGTGGTGCAGCACGATGTCCTGCATTGCCAAGTCAGGTAGAAGATTCCTCAATGTGCCTCTGTAGCGTTCGGAATTGACAATGGTATGCGGTGGAAGAAACTCAAGCAGTATCGGGCCAGGGCAATCCCAAAAACATGTCAATATGACCTTGCCGGCTGATGGTATAGTTTTGAACTTTTTCGTTGTGGGAAATGAGGTATGTTTCCAAACCGCCGATTGCATCTTGTTTTTCGGGCGTGAAATGGTGGACCCTTGATTCATCGCCTGAGATAAATTCGACCCAAAAAATCCTGATCTTCCTGCTGGTATGGGGTGAGATTTATTTTTTTTAATTTTTTTTTATAAAAATTTATTTATTTTTTTTATAAAAATTTATTAATTTTTTTTTAGTTTCAGAGCTAGTTGTAAAATAAAAAAGGCAACATTGCTCATCATAAACTAAAATACCAAGTATAAACAAATGAGGGGTGGCCTAAAGGTGAAAACCTGTCAGGTAGCTGCCCCCCACCATAACAAATATTATAACATAAAAAATAAAAAAATTACCCACAAAAATTATAACATCAAATAAGGAAATTAAATAAAGAAACAAAAAAAATAAATAAATAAAAAAAAATAAAACGAGCACCTTGATGTTTGGCCGTCCTTTGTCGTGGCACCCATCTGCATGATACTTTGCGAAAGCCGAGCTGCTCGTGAACAATGTCGTATGACAAACCAATATAAAATGTCTAACGTTGCAGCAGTTTCTCTCACGGTAATCCCCCGGTTTTCCCGCATCGACGCTTCCACAGCAGCAATGTTGCTGTCAGTTATTGATTCCGCAGCCGGCCAGAGCGATATTCGTCCAGCAGGTCCTGTCGTCCTTCTTTAAAAGCCTTGTACTGTCCGGAGCTGCATGATATCCCTTCCGTCCACTGACACAATTCTATTTCAGTCCTTTTGCACAAAGAAAACGCATAACATGAGAGCCGGTCAAAAGCACTGGACGATGGAATGAGAGCCGCCATCTTTTTTGGACTGTCACGTCGCTAGTGCTTGGGGGATGCACATGACACAAACAGGAAACTTTAACAAGGAATAAAACGAACTTTTATATATCGTCATATCTGCCGTCATTTTCGAGGAAAACTTTTCTCATATCTGCCGTCATTTTCGAGGAAAAACATACGCGACATTACCTTTTGATGACCCCTCGTATTTTACGCGTGCTTTTTATATGAAAAATTCCCGTTCTTCATTTGACAGACTGTATGTCATATTACAAATTTCAGTTCAGGGAACCCAACACTTAAATTCTCGCCATATTAACCCTACCAAATAATAATGTTTATTAACGTTGTAATCATCTGTGTTTCCTTAACTTTGTTATATGTATTGAATTAGTGACTAGCAGGTTTAATTAATCAGTTATTTAACAAATCGTTGACTAGAAATATTTCCAGATACACTATTAAAGGTACTGATGATATGAATATTGCCTGTAAATGTTGGAAAAAAAATTTATCATAATATTTTTGCAGTGACGTTGATCTTTAGTGTTTAATATGTTTGTGCAATACATCGTCCCTCAATACTGAGTGAAGAAACAAATGACAATGGATGAAACAATGATTCTGTGTAAATAAAGAGATTTTGGCCTCCTGAATCATTGACTGGTGTGATTTAGCTAAAAGTCTAATTTGCAAATGCTACCTATCCTCCCAGGAAAATTATGGATTGATGCTGCTATTTTATTAAGGTAAAATATTTTGCTTAATATAATAAATAATATAATGATCATCTTTAATAATAAGCATTAGAGGACTTTACTTTTAATGAAGTTATTGTTGTAAAATCCTCTTAGAAAAAAGCACTCTATGCAGCACTTTGATTTTTTTCTTATCGAATTTTTTTGCAGTTCAAAATTTATTTTAAAGGCGACGATCCAATTTGGATGTTTTAATGTCGTGTCTGAGTCTTCATTCTTTTAATTTTTATTTCTCTGATTTTTTTGCAATGAAATTCAGTTTTTATAAATCATAAAGTCATATTATCGAACGTAAAAATGTAAGCAATTCAAAACTTAAGTTAAAAGGTTAGCATGCTTTTATGTTTTAGTATAAGAAAGGATGATTCTTACATGACCACGTATGACAAATGGAGAAGGGTAGAAAATATCAAACATAAATAAATAAATAAGCTGTGACAAGTTATACAGGTTGTCTTTTATGGCAGATTAGATTATATACGTGGGTTTCTGTCTTATTAACTCCCACGTGAATGGCCCATAATTCCAATTATGGCGCCTTCGCCATTTGGGTAAACAGAGACCACCAGTGCTCTCTCTCTCTCTCTTTCTCTGCCTTCTGATAGACCTGCAAGGCCTTCTCTCACGATTCCGTGCCGTGACAAGGGTCAGTTTGTCTGGCATGGCACTTAATGCAGCTATTGTTTACAATATTGATGCTATTAGGGCTACATTATTATGAATTAAGTCACGAAGAGTGTAGGAGGAGACCTACTTTAGCTAAAGATTGGTTTCCTACGCCTCAGGTTCAGTTTCCTGTCGTGTTGCGTTTCCGCAACTAAAAATGATTACAGCCTAGTACATTCAATTTATACAAACAGGCGCTCTCTAAGGGATTTCTTATTCTGACTGCACACAGCACAAAGATCTTTTATATAAATTAAATCAATGATATATATTAAATAAGCAGATTATAAGTTTTCTCTCTATTTTCCTAACCTGCTATCACTGCCTAATCTCTGGCACTCTGGATAAGAACATGAAATGAATCGTTTTAGATTTAAATTTTTAAAGATTAACCGTCAGGAAATGTAAAGGGTAATAATTTAATTTTCTAAAGTAAATATATAGTTTTACGACTGAGTCTTTCTACTTAACAATATAGCCAAATTTCTGTATTTTCGGAGAGTGAAATGTTATATACCATTAAATAATTATTATTGAATTGTATTGATTTCTCGAATAGAGTCAAGAACCTGTGTATTATTGTAATTATTAATGTTTATACTTTAGAATGTATTAATAATACTTTAAAGTGGCCCAACTAAGCTTTGTTTCGAATCAAAATGTCAGAAAACCCACTTTAGATCTCTCAATAAGTTGCAGGGTCTTTTAAAAACAATTTTATCTTCACCTTTTCTAAGGAAACCCACCTTTTCCTCCTATTTCCACTTTTTCCCACTTTTTCCTAGAAAGTTAAGGATAGCGTTCGCTCATACAAATATACAAAGAGTTCACGGATTTGCCTTTACCTCCTGGTCCTATTGTAGTGCGATGGGGGATGGATAAAGACGCGACTTTTTATGCTGAATACTTGGGAAGAATTATATAATTTTTAAAGAAGTTAGATGACAGTGAAGTAGAATGTGTTAAGAATGTTAAAGAACGAATTAGAACAATGACGTGAAAAAGAAACTGTTTGTTGTGCACAATACAGTGCGCCACATAATTATAGGACCACCCATGTTTTCCCTTGTCTGCAAGAAACAAAATAAAATAATTAAAACATTGTCACTGTATCAGATTCTCACAACTATTATTTATTGTTTCTAAAGAAAATAATGAAAAACAAACAACAACAACAATGCGAATTTATAAAAATAGAAATTAAGCTGCCCCATAAGTATAGGACCAGTATCACTTAATGCCCAATAAATCATCCCTTTTTTCAGTATTTTTGAAAATTCGGTTTGGCATAGTTGTGACCAGGTTTTGCAGATAATCTGAATTAATTTCTTCCCAGACATTTAACACAGCATACTTTAATTCTTCTATATTGCGGTACTGTTTACCACCTGCGTAAACAGATCTGTCTAAAGCGCCCCATACATTTTCCACTGGATTGATATCTGGAGATAGGGCAGACCAGTCCATAATTTGCACCCAATTTGCTAAAAACCACTCATATGTGGTGTTTGCACGGTAAACTGGGGCATTATCTTGCTGGAAAATCCATCTGGCCCCTCCAATCTTGATCCCCATCTGGTCCCCAAAGGTAAAAGATGAGTATCAAGCAGATCTTGATAATCTGAAGTCTTCATTCTTCCACTAACCAGAGCTAAATTGGTTCTACCATTCCATTCGAAGCCAATACAGACCATAAGTGATCCTCCTCCCTGTTGCCATATGAAATACATTTCTTCTGATCTCCTGATGTCATGCCAGTAATATTGCTAGTTGTCTGGCCCATCTAAATTGAATTTTTTCTCCTCTCTCTTCCAATCTTCTTTCCAGAAAATCACTGACTGGGCAAATGCCAACCGTTTCTGCTTGTGGTGCAATTGGAGTGCAGGTTGCTGTTTTCTTTTCGTGTACACAAGAGATGATGCCTGCTTCACAATCCGTTGCACAGTTGATTTTGATACTGGAACATCTTCAGAATTGGCCAACGGACGCATCTTTCATTTTTGTAATAATCGCCCTTTTTTGTCGATTAGTCGTCTTCTGAGGTCTCCCAGGTCTCTTTTTCTGGCCATACTGAGCACCAGCTTTCACATAATTAAGTACAGCTTTATGTGACCGACTTATAGCCTTTCCTATACCTCGTGCATTCACTCCAGAAGCTTCAATTTGACCCCTTTCATAGTCTAACAAGGTGGTGTTACGAGGCATTGTGTTTAAGTTGCTTGTTTACAGCCACTTGAAAGTTTTTGTGGAGGCAACCCTATTAGGTAATCACCAGTGTCATCTATTGACTGATTAATCACTGCTTTGTTAATTTTGCTGCTCGAAAAACGGCATTAAATGATGCTGGTCCTATACTTATGGGGCAGCTTAATTTCGATTTTTATAAATTCTCATTCTTATTGTTGTTTGTTTTTCATTATTTTCTTTGGAAACAATAAATAATATTTGTGAAAATCTGATACAGCGACAATGTTTTAATTATTTTATTTTGTTTCTTGCAGACAAGGGAAAATATGGGTGATCCTGTAATTATGTGGCGCACTGTATAATGTTTTGGTTGATTCAATAACAAATTTGTAAAAGCAAGGATAGAGCAAAGAAAGATAATGGGAAATTTTTTATGAATGTCCTCAAAAATCGAGATGGATTTGCCAAAGAAAAGCTGAAGAGAAGCTTGACCAAAAATCTTAACCTCAAGTTTGTTGAAGATCCTGGAAACTATGATGATTTGTAGTTCAGCGTTCGGTTAAAATATTTTCTTTTAGTATCCGTGGATGTGGAATGTTCAATGTTCTTTCTCAGTGTAAGAGTTTGTTATTCGAGAAATGTATAATATCATAAAATATAACTCTTTCCTCTTTAATAAATAACGATTACGATTAGCCAAGATGTTTTTGTGTGTATGTTCTTTCTATAGAGCAGTCTTCATTTTTACCTTGCAATTAAAAAAAAGTTTTGTTTAGCATCCTTATTATTACTAAAAATAACGTCAATCTTTTACATTAGTATTTTTCCCTTTTTCTCTCACCTTTTCAGCATTATTTCCCAACCTCCGCCCACCTTTTTTACCAAAATTTTTCCACCTTAAATCCGAGCAGTATTAATAATATATAAGTTATTTAGAATATATCTAACAAAATTTAAGATTAGATATTGGTATCCCAAACTTAGATATTTGATGCAGTTAATACCGTAGATATATTTTCTCCGAAATGCTAGATGATAATTTCGTATGTGTTTACATACTTCTTTCTATTAAAGAGTTCACTGTATAGGGAAGATAGGTTACGTATCTGCAAGGATATGGTATTTATTACGGATATGTATGTGTAGATTTCTTATTTGTGTATTACGCCTGTAAATGCTTTCAATGTGGAAAGATCAGCATTGTGTTAGTAAACTTGGTGATCGTTCCCTCTTCAAAATTAATAAATATAAGATAAAATCATTGCAGCTACTTAAAGTTGATGTTACTTGTGAGCGATAAAATTTCTTGCTCAAAATATTATTCCTCATGTCTAAGTATCGCGTTCGCAATCTCTTAGTTTTAAGCAATGTATCATGTAACCGACCTGAGAAGAAATTGTGTGATCGGCGTGTTTAGGCCATTAATTAATTAATTAATTTCGGATATTGGCGTTCATCCCAATTTTAGGGCGATCAGAGAGAGAGAGAGAGAAACGGAGAGGTAGCAGAGGGAGAGAGAGAGAGAGAGAGAGAGAGAGAGTCGACAGGAGATAACGATGAAGCCTGTCCGTCGATGCAAGGTGGACGACCACAAAGAACGGGATCTTCGCCGGCTTTCGCGATGGCTCAACTTACGTGGACGACGATAGAATCGATTTTCCGAATAGCACTGGAGGCAAATAAGTTTGCAACGGTGCCACCGACATGTTCGAATAAAAAAAAGTATATAAAGCTGATCAATGACTGATCATTTTCAAAAAAAAACAAGAAACATTATATTACACTCACAGACTATAAATGATGTGCAAGGGATCCGGTAATTTTATTTCAAGTTCAGAAAGAAATTATGATAAAATTACGAATTTTTCATAAAATCTTAGAAGATCGTTTTTCTAATTTATTCAAAAATAACGTAGATGTAAAATTATTCCATCATTTATTTTATTGTTTTTCTGTGATGCGTAGTTAGTTAATATTGTAGACTAACTCGATGTTGTAATTAAATGATTTGTTAACCAAATCCTTTTTATAGAAAAAAAATTACAGCTTTTTTTCCTGCATTTATAAATAATGTATTTATTCTCACCTCTTCGATTCATCCATCAAATTTTTTCCTCCTTTAAAAGTACTGATTCTCGCTTTAATTAGCCAGCAAATTTAAAATATGATTAATGATGCGACAAGTTCCAAACTCTAGTATCTCTGCACACAAACATACAGTTTATTATATAATTTTCCCATTTATATCCTTGTCCTTAAGGAAAATGAAAATAAAAGTTGAATGTACAGGGTGATTCAGTCAATTTCTGACCACTTCAGTACTATGATTTATTGACCCATTAATGTTTACAAACTTAGCATTTCAGTATGATATTTTAGGCAGTTCGGAGTTTTTATTCCCGTGGAAAAGTCATGATGATATGCTCCATGTGGCCACCACGAACGTTTTGTTCATAACTCTATCCAGGATTTCTGCATC
>JAHWFO010084713.1:66840-127786 GCA_023313115.1 Rhysida immarginata
ATACTACGTTCGAGAAAATCAATTTTTTGATTAAAAAACTTGGGGAGGGGGGGTGCAGATAAAGGGGTAAAACTAGACGATCGCAAGGTTCGCTACTTGCCTTACCCTACTCGTGGGAATTAATTTCTTGTTAATAAATACCCTACTCGTATAAATGTATTTCTGCTTCACTGCTAAAGTTCCTGTTTGGAATATTTACAAGATTTTATTTTTAATGTTAATCTATGGGGAAAGCGGCAAATTTAATTGAAATTTTGTTTTTACGTGAGGAAAAAATTCCATTTTTAAAGATTTACTGAAATTCAATACCAAATAAAAAAATAATTTGTTTACATACGAGATGGATTTTCTTCAGAAAATTCGCATAAGAAAAAACGAATTTGCTATACGAATGTTTAGCCTGTATCTTTTTAGTTTTAGAACGCAATAGCCTTTTACAAAATGTTAAATTTGCACTTCCGTTAAATTTTTTATTACAAATTTATTTTAAAAATTCATGAGGCGAAGATTTAAAAATATTTTGGCGAACGTTCATTATTCGATACCCACCCCCTATTTTACCGTTCATTTTGTTACAGCTTCGAAATTCCCACCCTCCCCTCCCCTTCAAGTATTTTTTGAATGATCCCTTAATTCAGGTTAATATTGAAATGTAAGACTGCAATAGATTTCTCGTGAAGCCTTCATTGACATTTGCACAAAATTTTTATCAGGTAGAAGTCTACTTGGAAAAAACAATAGGAAAACAAGAGATTAGAAACTTGATTGATATTAGTAATGAAATATTTGAAAAGATAACAAATTTGAATTCAGGTATTGCCTGTTGTTTTCAACATATATATGGATTTTTTCCATATATGATATTATATTATGTGTAAACGAGATTTCATCTTTGAGGCAAGACATGTCCTCCAGAAGGAAGAGTAGCAAAATAGAAAACGAGCAAAATTGGTTTAAATGTAGTTTTTTCATGATGTCCATGGTCTAGTATCGTTATGAACTGAAATAAATAAAGGTCTACGACGATACGGATACTATTATATTTATTGCCGACGCACGTTTCGGTATTAACCATTCTCAAGGCTAGCAAAATAGAAACAAGTAGGGTTTACATTAGTGTCAGATTATATAGCATAACAGGAGGGGTGTCCACCAATCAGAATGTTGATTAATGGACTTACGAGGGGCGATTGATAAATAAGGTCTCCATGGCTGTAACTTTTTTATTTGTTAACCGATTTTCAAAATTCTTATATATAACTACACACAAAATTCTTATATATAACTACACACTATTTTATATTGAAATGAAATAGGTACAAAGTGTGAGAATTTCTTAAATTTTTGTTGTTTTTATCTTCACTCTGTAAAGATCTACAAAAATAACTAATTGAAATTATGCTTAATTATAAACAAAAGTGACAAACAAATGCAAACCACAAAATACATACGTCAACCTACATGAATTGTAAAATTTATGATAAAAAATTGTTACTTATAGCAAAGATTTAGTTTTTAATTTTTAAAAATTTTTGGAAAATTAACATACAGAACGTTTAGGGAAGGTAGTATGGATGATTCTGAGCAAAAACGTTCCTATGAACATGGGTCCGAATTTGAACGATAACTGAGACATGAACAGACCACCAAGATCAACACGTTAATAACTCAGGTTCTATAACATCTGGGAAGATGAAATTTGGGAAAATAATAGCGAACATCACTATGTATATCTTTAAAATTTGATCGAATTTTAACGAGCAGTTTCCGAGTTCCGCAGTCAATATAGTAAGATGTGTTGGTTAGTACTCACAAGTGAGCACGCGTTACGCGGTGAAAGCGTAACGAGGAAACTTCTCGTTAGAATTCGATCAAATATTAACGGTATACACAGTGTATAAACCCTATTATTTTCTCAAATTTTTGTGTGAGTTAAAATCTTTTTTAATATTCAGTTACGGTCTATTAATAAACAGAGTGAGTCAAAAGTCTGTTACCCCCGATAGAATTTCAGAACAAATAGGAAGTTAGGTAGGGATTAAACTATGGTGGTGTCAATTTTGACTTTTGACCTCGAATTTTTCGCCTTGCAATTTGTAACTTTGTAACCGATATACAGGTAGAGAAAAGTTGCCAACTGCACAGTTGTAGAGCTCAAAACGCTGATTTTAACAAAATAAAAAGAAATTAAAAATCCAGTCGTTGACGTGTAATGGCTGCAAAATATGGAGGGCCCAATCATGCTGGAACACATGCGGTGGTACTGCACTAAAGGCAAGTTCTCTAAAAAGTCTAAGACGAAGCCATACGAAATCTGTGTACCTTACTCTTTCCTATAACGCAACCATTGTAGAAAACAGCTCCCACCAAGACGCCATTCCACAGTCCACATCACACATTTTTTTCCAGTTCTGCTCATGTGTTGCATCCCGCAACCATTGGGGGTTCACATCTGTCCAGTAATAAAGGTTATGTTTGGTAACTACTCCATCTCGGGAAAACTGGGCCTCGTCTGACCACAAAACATAGTCAACAAAACCAGGAGTTTCTTCAACACAACACAGAAGCCAGTGGCAAAATTCCAATTGTTTATCATAATCCTATGCTTTCAGTTCTTGATGGCAATGCACATGGAAGCGGTGGAAATGATTTGTATCTTACACAAGCATATATGCCCTCGGCGATAGCGGCAAAACCCTAACGCTCTCGGCTACCGAGCCAGCTGTATCTTTTCTTATTCTTTTTTTTGTTAAAATCAGCGTTTTGAGCTTTACAACTGTACAATTGGTAATTTGTTTGAAATTTTTCTTTGCCTGCAAGGTCCAAAAATTGCAAGGTCCAAAAATCGAGGTCAAAGATCAAATTTGACACCATCATTGTTTACCCCCTACCTAACTTCCTACATGTTGCCTGCAACAAGTTTATTGTATCTCCAATCGTTTTGAAATTGTATGGGGGTAAGAGAGTTTTGACTCGCCCTGTATTATGTGTAAGTAGTTCATGCATAATTTCCATCTCAAGCTGATGAAACTGTGTGTTCAATTGAATTTTTTTTAATAGAAAGTATCTTGTTTTTTTAAGCTTAAGATGATTCTCTAAAGACTGACTTTCAAAATGTTTTGTAAAAGCAGTTTAGTACGTGAGTATTTTTGGAAAAACCGAATAATTGTAGATAAATATAAAGACACAGTAGAAAACACAACCTCTTGTCCGCATTAAAATTTAATAACCCGTATGCGCATTTCAAATGCCCTTGCAGTCATCAATCAACGGAATATATGATACTTATTCATGTGAGTATTTTGATTAAACAATTTTCGTTTTTCGAATGGCATGAGCCGTAGCGAGCGAGCGAGGCAGCGAAGTGAACGAACGTGCACTACAATGTTTTGTGGTGACGTCACGTAAAAAGCGTCGTTCTGTTGGTTGCTTTTGAGGTATTTTGCTTACTAGCAGAGGTACCCGGCGTTGCCCGGGATAATTACACATGGATGTAAACAGAACAATCTCAAAAAATTAAATTAAATTTTGCAATATCTTAAAAATAAACACATGAAAATGCTTAGAATTAATACAGTAAAAATTCTTAATGAAAATTCGAAAAAAATCTTTTTAAAGGCTCACAATGGATGGACCGCTCCAATAATTTCTTACTCAGGTAATCTTACTTCAGATGTACACTTGATGTTGTTGCAATTTCCACTCTTCTCTCGTTGTGTTGAAGCAAAATTTGGCCTTTCATCACTTTGGGTAGTCTAGCGGTCGCCAATTCTTCTATTTACTTGCTTCCCATTTGCTCAATACAGCACGGAGCTAAAGGTTTGCTTTCTCTGTCGTCTTTCCACTCTTTCTCAATAGTCTGCTAACTCTTCATTATCTCCAGCTACTGATCATTTTTAAAGATTTTCAAGAAATTGTTAAGTACTAAGAACTCTCTTTTCTAAGAAAAACCTGAATAACAGGAATTCTATGCATTGTTACAAATTGAAACTTATCCATATTGCATCATCATTTTATGTTCATTGTTATAATTCTTGGAAAGGATTGCTTTATCATAGCATCATCATTTTGAGCTCATTGTTATTGGTGAATTGCGTGTTGAAACCATTGTTGATACCTATTGTTGCACAAACTTTTATTTGCATTGTTGGTCATGAGATATATATTGTTGGTCCGTGCAGAGTGTTTGTGAATTGCGTGTTGATACCATTGTTGCAAAAACTTTGTCTTGCATTGTTGGTCATGCGATATTTCTCATTAATATGCCCTGCCATAACCATGAATATCGATTTTTTATCAATAATTATTATTTTTTCGAAATCTGAAGTAGACAGTGACCTTCCTCATGCTTTGAAGGTCATGTATGCGAAATTTCATCAAGATCGGAATAAAACTGTAGATTTGTATAAAAAACGTACAGACAGACCCACCCACAAACATCCTTCTTTATATATATAGATAGATATATAGAAAGATTGATCATAAATTTAAGTCTTATTGTTTCTGTATTATATAAGTGATGAGTAAAAATGCTCAATAATTTGCGAATTACAAAAACATATATAATTATTTCGTATGTAAATTATGTGAGTTAAGTCTTCGGAGAGTCAAATCTATGGTTGTTTGCCCTTCCACATGACTAGAACAAACACAAATACAGCTGCATTCGAAACAGCGATCAGACTGACTTGAGAATTGGAAAGCCTACACCCAAACTTTCTCGACTACTGAACATATGAATTAATTTGTGGAGTAGCTGTTAGGTAAGGTTCCCCCTGAAATAGTTTAAATATAAAAATTGTAGTTCTGGAGAAATATTAAAAAAAAAAAAACATTTAAACTTTTGCTTCGTAGTGTGTACTAGAATAGCTATAATAAGGATACATTTATTAATTTTACATCAAACAGGATATAAAATAACCCAATAGGATTGAAATCAAATTTAGCCAAAAAAAAAACCCTTTCCATCATTGTTTTCATTAAAATACATTAAAAGTAACTATAACTCTTTGATTATTAATAATAGTAGCAATATTAAGTCCAAATAGACCCCGAACCCATTTACTGCAAACAATGTTGCTAAGCGAGTTCACCATTTTCTTGATTGTAAGCTTCAGTTTTTATTGCCTTATTCTTCTCAAATCGATGAAGAATTGTTTGGTTTGTCTCTATAATTGCTTCTGAGAGGTTTCGTTTCAAATCTTCTAAAGTGCGTCACGATCTTTTCAGATTGACCGATAGAAGGGAAAATGGTGAACATGGACAAGACCTGAGAGATCATTTCGTTCTCCGAGATATTGTCACAGCAAAGCAAGTGGGTGTTCGTTCAATAGCTACATCCTCCTAAACTAGGTTTTCCTTTCAACATTTAACAGAACGACAAATAAATATATAATGTGTAAATAAATTCATAGAGTTTGGTAAGATTAAATATAAAGAACATTTGAAATTTATTTCTCATTGGGTCATATACATGCGGATCTAATTTCTGTTTTTAATCGAGTGATGTCTAATTTTATGATGTTACTGCAGTATCTTTTCAAGAATACTGAGGGAATTCAAAATACTAATGTTAATTACATTGAAGACTTCCTCAAGTAAGACACTATAGATAAGTATTAATTCAGATTTCTTTTTCTGTATATCTGATATTTGAATGTTTAAGACATTTATTCTTCAGGTTTCCAGTTAATTCTTTGATGTCTAACATCCAATCTCCTGAGAAGCAACAGTCTCCTCTCATGACGTCACTGAATAGAGATTGAAAACTAGAGCATTGCCTACTGTAAACGAATTTAGCAAGTTTTTATAAAGAATGAAATTGAGTTTAAATATTCCTTAACATACATCCATTAGTATCTTACCATAATAGTGCTGTAAGTACCGTTTTATTGAAATCATTAGTTTTTTTAAAGGGCACGGATTTTTGTTATCCAATGGACCTTTTTACCCCGAGACTTGGACGAAACGATTACGTCATCCGTATGCGGCATGAAAACGAGGTTGTCGATAAAGCCTTCTTCAAAATAAACATTGCTTCATGGTGAAAAGTGCTTGTAAAACGAGAAATGAAGTACTACTCAACTAATTTAACAGTTTGTCAAACATAAATTTTAGTACAGTAATAGAATAGCTGGGAAGATTTAATAGAAAGACATATAAATTTTTTGCAGATTCTTTTATTTTTGATTTTGAAGGTAATGTTGTGAAAAATTATATTTAAGAGCATGCTTGATTAAAAATGTATTCATGTGGAAAAAAAATATATAGCCTACAATAATTATATTAAAACAATTGAATTTTTTTTAGAAAAATTGAATTTATTTTTTTCGTAAAAAATACTAATATTTTATAAAAACTCTGCATATGAAGATTACCATTCTGAATATGCAATTGCAGTTTTATATATTATGCAAACATAAAGTGGTTTTAATTTACTTTAAGAAACATATAATCTTTCATAACTGAATATTTTAAGTTAAAATTAAATTGATTTTTATATAAACACAAAAAACTTATTACCACTGAATTAAAAAATTTTCATTTTTTTATTTAGTATGTTATGATAGCAATTGTGTTTGCATAAAATGCAAATGTTATAGGGGCCAAAGCACAAAATGTTTGCACAAAATCGACCCATAAAGCACAAAAAAAACCGGTACTTCACGTTACAGATCGTGATTTGCTTCCCTCCTTGCAATTTCAGTTTCAATCCCGCATGGGATGAAATCATACCGGAAATCTCAAGAAATTTCAAGAGCGGGCAAAAGGCGTATTCTCACTATGGGACTCTTCTCACTTTACCCGCGTCCCGATAAAAATGACTATAGTGCCCGGCACGAAAGAAAAAGTAAACTGGCGCATGTGTAAATGAGAAAAACTCGTTCAACCAATCAGAAACGGCCTAAAAATGGGGTATTATTAATTCCTGGCATCAGTAGTAAGTAATGCTCCGATTCCTGTCCGTTTTTGATTGGTAGAAAGAGTTTTTTTCATTTACACATGCGCCAGTTTCATTTTTCTTTCGTGCCGGGCACTAAAAACTCGAAATGCGTAATCGTTGGTTTTACCGTTTCCCCAAGGCCATTTGAAGGATAAAGTCTCGCAAATTTCTTCCTAAAATGCATCCTATACTTCCAAACGTAGCTAGATAAACAGGCCCTGATGTGGAAAAGTCACCTGACCACAAGGCAGAAAAAATTTTGACATAACTTCCTGCTTTCGTCTTTCTGCCCGACATTAAACTGTTTTTTCGAGTTGGATTGAGTGAGAACGACTTTTAACAATTTAACAATTGTTTTTTTCTTCATTTTTAACAATTAGTATTAACAATTGGTGATACAAACAATTTTAACAATAAAGGTTATATGTTGCTTGGACTTTAACAATAAAGATCGTCAGATGACTTTTTTGCATCAGGGCATAGCCTTCTAGAAACTACCAGGTCTGAAGCACGGCCTTCTAGAAACTGCCAGGTCTGAACCACGGCCTGAACAAGGAAAAGATAAAACACTGTTACGTCGCTGTGGTGGTGCTTTAGAGCTGGTAAGTAGTGACGTCAGTTCTTGGTCCATTGCCTAGCGATTCCAAGCTTAGGTTTGTTTAACTTCTTTATGATTTTCAATGGTCTTATACCACATTGTTAAACCGAATTTTTGGAATCGTTAGGAAACTGGCCAGGAACTGACGTCATACTTACCAGCACTGTAGCACCACCATAGCGACGTAACAGTGTTTTATCTTTTCCATGTTCAGCCCGTGGTTCAGACCATAACGTCACAATCTTAGTGTTTCAACAATGCATTACTGACGTCATGTTCAGGCCTTGTAGTCACATTTAGTTTGCGCGAAATGTGCTGGACGGACTACAGCTGGCTTTGTTTACTTCCGAGGTTAGTGAGGAAGACAGCCTCCAGCACTGAAAAGTCATCTACCAAGATAGGTCTGGTAACAAAGCCAAAATTCATTGTTTCAAACAAACGAAAAAACACTGATTGTTAAAATCCAAGATGGAAACAATGAAGGTTACACTGATCAGACCTTTCTTGGTCAGGTGACTTTTCAATGTCAGAGCTTGTCTTTCTCGTTAGCCTCTAACATAATGGATTTCAGGAGAGTATTGTCGACAGCATCTCCAAGAAAGTTAAGCACCGATTAAACGTAGACAACACCACCACACTAGGTAAAGAAAAGAAAACTGGACAGGAGCATGAAGAGAATAGCCAAAGTATTTGGACTCTCGGTAACGTACAGAAGCTCGAACACCATCCGAAGACTTGTAGGAGGCCTTATAAGGACAGGATTAAGAAAGAAGACAAACCTGGAGTCTATAAGTTGCCTTGCGCAACATGTGACTTGGTTTAATACGGATAGGCCCGGAGAGCAGTCAATACCAGGATAAGAGAACACTTAGCGTGCGTTAAAATGGGAAGTTCGCTGTATCAAGATTTGCGACCACATCCTCGATCAGAAACATGATTTTGACCACGGAAAGTTCGAAGTGCTGTACATCACAAATGACCCTTGGTATTGAACTTCTTGGAATCATATGAAATAGCTAAAGAAGTACTTCCAAGAGCTTCAACGGTGTTATGTGGATGCTTGTTGGACTTCCTCTCAACGACGCCCCAGACGTAATAGTCCAAAGGATTGAGATCAGGGAAGCTGGGGGGGGGCCACATGTTGGGAGGGATGTGGTTCGTGAAGATTCGTGGTCATCCATGCTTGAATGCTGTGGGCCTTATGAATTGGAGCAGATTCTTGTTGAAAAATTGAAAAACATACGGCCTACCACGTGCTACTGCAGTAATCCAGGAGTTCTCAACTCTTGCCAACACATCAGTGTAAGCAGCAGCGTTGACCCTGAGACCTTGACGGAAGAAATGTGGAGGCACCAAGTCGCTTTCACTGCTCACGACGCCCAGAACCATAACTGCGGCTGGAATTTTCGTATGCATGGTAGCTGAAACTTCCTGGGGGGTAAGACACAGCCATCGATCATTTCGGCAGCGTCCAGTTCTCCCCGAACTTTGAACACGAACGAACGGGCGACTTTCAGGAATGCAGCATTCTCGGAGTCGAAGTGTCCTGCAGCCAAGGAGACGATGACAGCATGTCGCTTCATTTGCTGGGTTATCTTTAGATCCGCCATGTTTATCTGCCTCGTTTCGGAATTGTTTAAATAGTATGACGTATTAATATTACATCATACTCACTGTTCTCAAATAACTGCCGCACCCTGTATACTCCATGTCATATATTGTCTCATCATTCTGAATTTCTTTGCGTAAAATAATTTGAATCGACTGCCATAATTTTTACTTGTTGTTGTGATTTGTCATCCTTACATGCATCGTTCCGAGAAGGCTCCGAGAATTGTCTTCAGAAAGTTCGGGCCTAATTCCCATTATTTGTTTACGCCGCGAATTTCCATTATTTATTTAGCTTTATCTAAATTGAGGTATTTTTATTTTCAAATCTGCTTTAATTAAATTATATACTTTACCCTTTATATACTTTATACCCATTACCCTTTATTTACCCTTTTATTTACCCTTTATTTACCCTTCATTTACTTTATACCCTTTACCCTTTATATACTATATACTTTACCCTTTGTCTCTTATTCTTTATGCTGATGATGCCACTCTATCACTTGCGGATTCTTCACTCTTATCTATTGAACATGAGTTTAATACTAATCTTCATAAATTTTTCCTTTGGAACAGTACCAACCACTTGCAACTGAACCTTGATAAAACTACTTAAATAATTTTTACCCAACATAATAAAACATTTGATACCAATACCTTCTTGCTTAAATACAACTCTCAATATATCACTCCCTCTAAGTCCTTTAAATATTTGGGAATTTACATATCCCACAACCTATCTTGGGACACACATATAAATTATCTTGCCTCCACCTTAAATTCGCGTCTCGATTTATTTTCCCGTCTTCATTACCTTCCCCCCTATATCTTGTTGTTGCTTTACTACGCATTAATTCACTCCACTCTCACCTATGGTATACAATTTTGGGGATCCTCCACCAAATCTAGTTTGTCACGTCTTTTCCGACTCCAAAAATGGTTTCTTCGAATTTTTTTGAAACTCCGAAAACCATCCTCTGTGTCTCACTTATTGGCCTATCACTCTCTAAGAGTGAAGGCCTTTGTTTTCGTTTCAGAAATTCAAAATTTTTTTTTGCTGAAATCGACTTAAAAATTCATGATTCTTAAAGATATGTTGAAATTTTGAATAAAAAATTTTCCATCTGTACGTATGTATTGTAGCGTGCTAGTAATTGGGGCTTCAATTCCCGACACGCTCAGCCTTTATTTAAAAGAAGAAATTCCTCCTCTAAATAATTAATCCCTTCCCCTATTAAGTTAGAATCACGCCAGAACCCTAGAAAACAAAGAATTCCTGTAATGGTTAATAAAGTCCCTTTTATGAGAATTGTCAATCGCATAAGTTTGATTTTTATTATATCGAAAGTCAGAAACGATCTTAATGGACGAAGAACTTAAGCGATCGATAGACGACCCATTAAGTCCCAGACAGGAAAGCGCGTGGAAACAAAAACTTACTAAAATTTGCCCCCCTTAATAACTGCTTAAAGTAATATAAAAGAGAACTGACAAGTTCCAAACAAATATTTTTTTTATTACAATTAAAAGAATAATGCCAAGGATGATATATAGTCCCAAACGAATAACTAATAACAAATTCGCCAATTCAGAAGGGTTAATATTTTAATGAAGACAATCTGCCCATGAGGCGAACAAAGCGAGTCGACGAAGTGGCGAAAGACGAACAGTAGGCAGTAGTCGAGTAAGCCTCCCAGGTTTGATGCCCACGTCATTTGTGTAGGGGTGAAGCAAAGGGGCGCCATTCATGACGTAGTCCGAAACTCAGTTGGTTCTAAATCATCCTGTGAAAACTAGTCGTTCGAGAAGTAGGCATTAGGAATATATATTTGGAAATTAAAAAAAAATTATAAATTGAAAAAGGAGAAATGTGACAAAAGTAATAAACAAAAAAAAAATTAAATAAAAATAAGCAAAGAATTAAATAAACAGAAAAACAGACCGCGGAAGGATTAAACACCTAAAGGGAAAACATACTAACAATACGGTAAACAAGTAGCGACGGACGGAGGTAAGGGACGAGTCAGGATTAGATTGTGAGACGTGAAAAGGCAAACAAGCTTGACACACACTCACACGTGGGACGGCCACGAAAACGATTACTCATACAAAGCGAGGTCCTGAAAAAGAAAAAAATGGTACAGTCACATAAAAAAAATAGAAACAGGAATTCAAAAGAAAAAGAGTTAACTTTCTACAGTAACACAAAAAAATGGTGAAAGAAAGGAGAACTTTAAAACTAAAGTCCAAAGAGATTATGGTTGACGCTGGAATCCATGAAATGCAATTGTCATCGTCTTGTCTGGAGGAGAGTTAAATTGGAATCGGAAAAAGCATAAAGGAGCTGAATTTTAAGATGGAATCGCTTTATTTTCCAAGAAGGCCAGCTTGTGACTACAACGAGGAGGTCCTTAAACAAACGTGTCATTTCATTCCTTTGAAGAGGGTGGATAACAGAAAAATGGTTGACCAACCTGTTACGTGTAGATCAATGATAAACGGGCCGAAACTTACTACCGACGTCTCGGATACGCAATGAGGAGAAAACCCAGCTCAATAGCCGAAAACACGAAACACCGTTATCTTTGAAGACGGACTTAAGCTGAGGTCCCATCGAATAAAGAAAAGAAAATAGAAATTCCCATCATAAAGTGTACTATGCTGTTCGATTGAGGCGAGGATGTATATCCGGAGCTAAACCCAGCAACGCTTCTATTGTCGGGTCGGGCCGATATTTTAATCGACTTCATCTCCCGGACGGAGAAATTTTTATAAGTCTCTATGGCTAAGTGTCAATCCACATCGAGAGATACCGGCTATGGACCAAAGTAGGTTGCCCAGTTCTGTCTATAGGACCAGTTCGCTCCGCTGTTGTCCCAACCAACTACTCAACGACGACAGACTAACTACTCATTTTTCAAAAAGATTTTCCTAACATCTAAAAAGGACACGAGCCTCGTAGACTCGCGCTCCAAGAAAAATTAAGACGCAGGCAACGCTCCAAAAGAAAAACCTCCCATAACAAAGGGGATTTAACTCAACAATCGTATACACGGCCAAGATATATCGGAATGCAATTTGAACAATCTGTTTAAATAAAAACGGCAATAAACGTCGTAGTTTTAAAGAAAAACGAATAAATATATATATAGAAATAATCGTAAAATATTTCAAGAAGACTTAAAATATCATTATCAATTTTGCTTTCTTTTGACACAATCATAGAGTGAAACGACGAAAAGCAAAAACGTGAAAACTAGAACTAGATCTAAGTACTAGTATTTTTTTTAATTCACGCAAAGAAAAATATTTTAAGGCAATCAAAAAAAATTATGGACTCAGAAGAGTTTAAAAAAAAAAAAAAAAAAAAAAAGTCTTAAAAATTACATAGATGAACGCCTAAGCCGCAGCAAAATTTACTTCTTACGATTCTTCGTTCTAAAAAATAACACTTGGGCAATGTATAGTCGACTACCGTACTTCGAACCTCGGAATTCGGTTCCGCAAGCGAATAAAAATTCGGAAGTAGTCTAAAGGTGACCTGGCCAGGCCAAAATGTAGAGGAAAGTAGGTACACATTTCCTCGACGAAAGGGAACCAGAGGGGAAGGGAGACAGACTCCATATAAACCCCCCCCAAAAAACCCATTTCCTAAACAACGCGACGTGAGCGCGTCAGGTGATCCCTTTATTAAATTATTAGGAGGGGGAACACAGTAACCTCCCGAGAACTAAGAGGTACGTAAAACTTTTCTACGGCAGCAACAACTGTGTCGCTAGGCGTACGACCAAACGGTCGAATTTAAAGACGTAAAGAGCACAGGAGTGTCGGCCTGAGCTCTTCCGAAGCCCCGACTTAACCCTGGAGCGGGAACGGGCAGTATCAAAAGCGACCAAATAATGAGGGAAAAATGTCTACCTTAGTTTCAACGGCCGAACGTCCGTTAGAAGGGGGAGGAAAAAAAAATTTTCCTCAAGAACTTACCAGTTCCAAAAAAACGGTACGCTACATTATGTACGTATGTATGTACTGTAACGTCTCCCGTTTGGGCAAAGTCGTTTCAAATAAATCTCCGCAGTTACCAAAAGTTTGAGTAGCTTTAAAGCCAATATTATAGACAATAAGAACATTTACTTGTTCCGTAACCAATAAATAACAAGTCGCAATTCATAAAAAAAATTTTTTTTTTCTCCAAAAAGATAATTTACTCATAAATGTTTTATCTAACTAGCTTTGATCTTCTTCATAGCCGTCTCTAAGGAATACAGGTAATATTTTGTAGGAAATTTACACAAGAGAAAAATTAGAAACTCTTGGTGAATATTAAAAAATTAATAGAAGATAAAAATATTAATTTTCTTTCTTTCTTTAACATAAGTTTCAAGAGTAACGTTACTACAACACACATTTAATACGGTTTCTTTTTTTAATCTTAAGATCTGAATGTCAATATTTTTCCTTTATTAACGTTAATTAAAGTTATAAAAAAACGCAATCTCTTCCTCCCAGTTGTGGTTATCGGCTCATTCATGAAAGGCAAGAGAAATCATCACCCGACGCCATTAAGGGGATGTTGGGCTTGGACGCAGAAGTTGAATCTTCACGAACGCCACAAAGTTTTGTCCAGTCTTAGAAGGGAAGTCAACTCCAAGAGAAGATATGAAATAATTTCGAAAACTAGTCCTAATGAAAAAAATAATACACTAAAGTTCCTTTTTTTTTTATATAAACAGACAACTAGCACAAACTAAACTATAAATTAGATCCGCTGAATCGGACTAATAGGTTCCATGTTGTTACGTAATTTTCTTTTGCCGTCAAGACAATTCAGCCGTTATGTTGTTGAAGATAGCTGCAATGCCTATTAGGACGCGGCAATTTCCGCAGGTTCCATATAGAAAGCTGGGTGGATCTGTGTTGTGGCTTGCTGTCCTCCAAGAATGACCATTCAAACAGATTCCGGAAATAGAACTATAAACAAGGAGAAAACTAAGCACACGCATAGTATTAACGGGGGAGGAAAAGGCAGAAAGGAGGGGAAACAAGGTAAAGGCCTAATCAAGGATAATAGTGTTAGTAGGAACGCTAATACTAATACTTAAAACTAATATTTCTACGTCCTGTAGGAGCTGAACGTCCGGCGACAGTCATTACTTCAAGTTATTCTTTTCGCATGAAGTTGGTGACGGTAAGCTTGGCCTCCATTTCTCTTGGCTACAGGCGATCTTCATTTTCCGGAACGGCTTGACGGGTTAACATCACGATGACGAGGCTCAATTTCTTCTGGTTTGTTTTTGACAACGATTAAGCCGATCCAAGTGAAGTATGTGAATCATCGAGGAAATACATTCACCGTGGATCTCCTTGACGCGATGTCCATTGATGAGTCGGGCTACGATGCCGCTTCTAAAGAGTGCTTCATTGGAACAAAATCTCCATGTCTCTATTAGGCTCAAACATCTTCCCTGAGCTCGGTGACTTCATCAGGCTGCTTGAGGCGTCCGATAATGTCCTGGTCCAAGCGGCGTCCGAAGATATTCTGTTCTGACTGTAAATTAAAAAAATCACAAACAAAGGATAGTCTTGCGCATTGGCGTCGTCCTCGAGGAAAAATTTAAAGATTTCTTTCTTTTCATTTAAATACCATTAAGTCTGTTCATGCGCATAACAATAAAGGAAAGATATTGTTGAGGAAATCGCTAAGCTCACTCAACAATGGGTTTTTTAAAAGTACCACTCTTAAAATTCAAGACAGATTTTAATGTTAATAATTATCTATTTTTACCACGGTCTATAGATATTCATGGTCATCGAGCTTCGGCCATTTTCCATTGTTTCGAGAAGCTAAGGAAAACAGATCGCGCCAGGTGCCGCATAGATGGTACCAGGGCCGAGCGTGACCTGCGATAGAGGTTTTTCATTGAAACTGAAAATGAAAGTAAACCTTCTGTCTGTCGATAGGGCGGCGCTGCAGGCGTTTTTGGGCCCATTGTAAATGCAGCGCCACTTTTCAATAGAGTTCCCGCCCTATTGGGAGCTAGAAACTTTAGCTTCATTTTAACAATGGAGCTCGGTGACCATGAATATCTATAGACCGTGATTTTTACCATAAAGATTTTACCTTTATTCTAAGAAACAGCTTTATAAACGTAGGAACCAAAAGATGACCTTTTTTGATAATTTTTATCTTTATCTTAACTAATACTTAAAATATCGTAACCAAAAACTAGCTTACTGGAACAAAAAACTTATAAGGGTCCCATTTCTATTTACAAAAAACTATAAGAAAATATTTGTTCAAAATTGAGGGGCCAGGGATAGAATTGTTTCGAAATATATGCTACAGTACGTATGTGACCAATTTTGTGCAGCTAACTCCTCTGAAACGGCAAATAGCCGAACCAAATAAAAATTATACATACTTAGTGGGTTCCTTAAATTGTGCCTTAGTGTATATTTTATGTCAATTGGGTAAGCCTTTTTCGAGATATTAATTATTTTCTAAAAATAAAAAAAATGGCTGTAGCGTTCAAACGAGCGAACCAAACACAATAAACTCGACATGTACGTACTCCTCTCATTAAGGCGAATTTTTTTTATAAATGACTTGTTTGGCTGTGATGAGCCGTTTTGGAGTTATTTACTATCCCCTCCCCCAAGACCCCTCCCCCGGTGAATTTTTTTTATTTTTTTTTATTCTTATTGTTTTTAAGAAATTCAGACAGTGGGTTTCTTAAACTATACATTGACCATTTTTTATGGAAATAGGCTAAGCCTTTTTAGAGATATTAATTTTTTTTTTGAAATATATGAAGAAATGGCAGAAACATTCATTTCAAAGCTCCGAACACAATATAAACGACATGAAGAGCTACCTCTTATTGAAAAATACAATTTTCTTTTTGACGTAGAATACGTCTTACGTTTCGATACTGGGAAGCCACGCTTAAATCGTGAATGTCACGAAAAGTGTTGATCACGAAAACCTTAATACAGTAAAGTCAAAACTATTAATGATAGAAAAATGAATGGTATTGCATTTGATAATATATTAAACAAAGGATCCTTTAGGATTTGACCGACTTCATGCTGACGTCATCGGCTGATACAATCGAAGAACGAAGAAGAAAATCTGCTCTCTGGTGGAGATTAATTTAGTCTAGCTCCGGCTTCCTTTGTGATAGTACGACATTTTAGGTGTCATTTGTTTTATCTTTTTGCGCTTTATAAAACAGCTTAAAAATTAAACCTCGGTAATTAATAGTATTTAGAATATCGGCCTTCGAATTCTGGAAATTTTGCAAAAATTACAGAATTTCCAAGTTTATGCATTATAAGCGCCAGAAAAACTATAGAAAACGTCACAGGTAAACAGATTTAGAGATGGGGAATCCATGAAGACCCAGATCTCCGATGTTGAACGTCTATGGACTCAGCAGGAACGATTGAAAGTTGAGTCGTGGTGCCGCCGAAGTGAACTATAGCCCGATACGAATGCGCCAAAAACTTCCACTGCTCAGTACGACGCAAATAACATATCTGATGATATAAACGTTTCAACACCAAGTGATAAAATTCAACCCATGGAGGTCTATAAGGTGCCATAACTGTCAACATTAGCAGCATCTTCATGAAATGCGATTTATGTACGGAGCGATACACAGGGGGAGGCATTTATCTTGAGACAACTGAATATCTCGAAACTAAGCATTGTACGAAAAACTGTCCAAAATCAAAAGTGAATTATTTCGCGGGAGAAATTCATTAGTTAAAAAACTACCCCCCCCCCCCTTTGTGAGGGAGGCTGGGGGAGGGGGTAACTTTGAAATCTTAAATAGGAATCCTATTTTTAATGGTATATTCAGATTGTACACAATATTAGAAAAATGTTTTATTCTTGGTGTTTTTTCAATTGATCCAACCGTTTAGGAGATAGAGGCCCTGAATGTGTGGAGCTTTTAAAGTTTTGAACCCCATTTTATCGATGAAGACAAAGAGATAGAGAGTGGGACTTACAGACATTCCTATTCTACTTTTTAATGGTCTTTAAGTATCCGAAGTCAGAATTTAAAAAATTCAAAACTTTTTAGTGCACAAGTAAACTTTTGGGGGCAGCTGTCCTATGGAGACAAGAGTCAATGCGTGTGTATTGAAAAAATATTGGATTTTTGAAATTCTGACTTCGGATTCTTAAAGACCATTAAAAAGTAGAATAGGAATGTCTGTAAAACCCACTCTCAGATTGCGTTCAAAACTTTTAAAGTTCAACACTTTCAGGGCCTTTATCTCCTAAACGGTTGGATCAATTGAAAAACCACCAAGAATAAAATATTTTTCGAACATTGTGTACAATCTGAATATACCATTAAAAATAGGATTCCTATTTAAGATTTCAACGTTACCCCCTCTCCCAGCCCCCCTCGCAAGGGGGGGGGGGGTAATTTTTTAACTAATGAATTTCCCCCGCGAAATAATTCACTTCTGATTCTGGACATTTTTTCGTACAATGCTCCGTTTCCGAGTTATTCAGTTGTCTCAAGATAAATGCCTCACCCTGTATATGCGACAGTTTGGGAAATGGATTAATATTTCCTTCTATATTCATAAATAATGAATTTGGATATTCGTGTAATGTTTGTGATAGATTTTGTTTTGAGAAGGACTTGAAGCACCCACATAACAGAAGTGTGATATCCTAGCTTCATCACTTTCATCTACAGTGTGAAAGATTTCATGCTGTGTAATCATTGTAGAACAAATTTAAAATTCAAAAATATAGTGTTATAAGTTATAGGAGAGCAGGCGTTTTTGCAATTTTTTGAAAGGTAACTCTTTAACGAATGTTAACTTTTACTGACAGGCTGGTCTAAATATAGACGACTGATCGATGCTGATATCAATGATATTTGTAATGTTAAAGCTTTGGACAATTGTGTAGTGAGATCTATACTAGGAAGTGTTTACTCTGAGTGGTCAGATTATTATGACCACCTGATGTTTGTAGGCAAATTAGCTATGATTTCGCGCTGAAGTTGCTAAAGAGCCGGACTAGTGTAAATAGGCCAGCAGGTTGTTTACCACGACATTGGAAGTGATTTTTTTCAGAAGATTATAGGTAAACGACGCGAGTTAACAGCCTTTGATGATTGTTGGCGCTCGGAGCCATGGAGCTAATATCAGCAAAACGGCTGCATTCGTTAAATGTTCATGAGCAGCTGCTGGTAAATTGTTACAGACTGAACTGCCTGCCGGAAAACTGGGCCTGGACATGCCAGTTGTGGCCATCAATGTTCAGGCAGAAAGGATAATGGCCAAACTGGTACAAGACAACAGAAGGGCAACAGCGCATCAAATTACTGCAGATCTTTATCAGGGATCATCTCAAATGATCTCTGGACGCACTGTTCGCCATACACTGCATTGTATGGAATATGGGAGCCGAAGGCCAGTTCGAACACCTTTGCTATCGGCAGTTAACAAGATAAAACGTCT
This sequence comes from Rhysida immarginata, assembly GCA_023313115.1. Classification (NCBI taxonomy): domain Eukaryota; kingdom Metazoa; phylum Arthropoda; class Chilopoda; order Scolopendromorpha; family Scolopendridae; genus Rhysida; species Rhysida immarginata. The sequence continues at coordinate 85,485 of JAHWFO010084713.1, forward strand.
CCAATTCGCACTGGAACACAAGGATTGGACAGTTGAGCATCGGAATAAAGTCATGTGGTCTGATGAACCACGTTTTCAGTTGCATCATGCAGATAACAGAATGAGAATTTGACGGCAACTGCATGAAATCATAGAACCCACATGCATGAGTACAATCGTTCAAGCTCGTGGGGGCAGTCATGGTTTGGAGCATATTTTCCTGGCATGATATGGGTCTTTTAATTTGGGTAGAAAAACGTCTGAATATCAGAACATACCTAATTATCTTTGCTGATCAAGTTCATGCAATCATGTTGATGGTGTATCACAATGGAGATGGCTTCTTCCAACGTGACAATGCGGCATGAAACGCTACTCGTATTTTGCAGGAATAGTTTCAAGAACAAACAATTCCTGCGCGTTGTTTGCTGCAAAAAAAATAATTTTTTTTGCTACTGAATGTATGCTTTAACCCCTATGTTGATTGGCCAATTGAAAATGATAGTAAGGCGAGATTGTTGCGATCGCCACAAACGAAGACGAACCTGGCTTAGGTGGCCCTCATAATGACCAAATCTCTATCCAATTGAGCACTTTTGGGAGAAAGTTGAAAGAGCCATCAGACAGGTGGTTCCAAAACAACAAATTTCACACAACAGGATAGTGCTATTCATCAGGCAAAGACTGTTAAGACAGCTTATAAGAAGCAGGGAAAGACATATCTGCCAAGCAAAACATTCCCCGAAAGTCGAAGATCACTGATAGAGACTGAAGAGGTTTGAAGCGGATTTTGGCCAGAAAGCACAAGACAACAGCATTCATGGTGTCAGATTCCTCGCATCACTTTTCAACATCTCGTGGAGTAAATGCGAATCGCTGCAATATTGAAGGCAGAAGGTGGCCCAACGAAGTACTGATTGGGTGGTCATAATAGTCTGGCCACTCAGTGTATATTCATCCTAAAGTGTCGATATCTCTTATGGAAATGTTCTTGTTCAGTGCGATAATGAATTATTCACCAACAACTAGACCAGTCAGTGACAATATGGAGGTGATACTAATATTGCAATTTTGACAGTTAGCATTATCAATGTAGATGCTACATTAAATTTATACGCTCTTAGCTTTATGAAGAAACATTTTAATTTAGATTTCAAACCCATCGAATCACCTATTACATTGGGTGGCAGTAATATAAATTTGATGTTTGCGCGAAATATTGGTTCTTGTCTGTTGTCATTTCTAACATACTCCTCTTATCATTGACCAGTGATTTGTAAGTAGGGAATGCCATAAAGGTTTGGTTAACAATTTATGATGAATTGCAAGTACATTTTTTGTGTGAACATTTTATATCAGAAATTAAATTTTTTAAATTGTATTGCACAAAGCCTTTTTCTTATTAGCCATGTGGCCTCAAGACGTATTCTACGATTTAACTAGTGGCCGTGTCCCAACACAGCCCCGTAATTTTTTTTTGATTCCATATCATTGTCTCGTGGTAGGCCTGCGTGAATGTACCATTCCGCCCTACCAATTTATTTAATTATGTTGGCATTATCCCCATTCATCAACTTTACACTTTTCACCTGGCAATGTTTATTTATAAAGATCTTAACAACCTTTTACTTACCTCTTTGCCTCATTCTCCTTTTATCCCCATCACTACTCCCGCATACAATATCCGCCATTATATTCCCTTTACTCTTCCCCGGATTAGTCGTTTTTACCAATATAAGAGCGTTTCTACCTCAGGTCTAAGACTTTGGTCCAGCCTACCATCTGAAATCCGTTCTTCTTCTTCAACCACCAATTTTAAAATTAAACTATTGTCCCACTTGCGCAACTCTAGCTAAATTTTTTTCCTGTTTAACTTCCCTTATCTTTCCGTTTCTCTTTCTGATTATAATCTTTTTATATGTTCTACAGATTGCTTATTATATTCTTTTTTTATGATCTACAGATTGTTTTTTTTAATCTGCCCACCCAGGGGACCTACCTCGTCGGCTTTTTGCCAGGTTGGATGCTCTGTACCCCACTGAAATAAATAAATAAATAAATAAATAAATATAAATGAATAAATATAAAAAATTCAAATAATTCAAAAACCTAAAAAGAACAGAATAATAAATTATAAATGATAATAATAATGACAACAACAACAAATTGCTTTGCTGGAACACTAATGAGAACAAACTAATTCTCTTAAAGCATCTAAAACGCGTATACTGCCTTGTAATGTATATGTTTTGTTTTGTAGCTGATTTATCAAATTATGCTTAAATATACTGTAACTTTTATATATTAAAATCTAAAAAAGAACAGAATCATATATTATATTATTTGCTCTTTAAAAAAGTGTAAAAATCCGTTCAGTCATCATGATCATTCTATGAACGTTCAAGCGTTATCGTTAAATCCTTGTGCTCGGTGCTCACACTGCAAAATTCCGAAAAAAGGGGGTTACAATTTCTGCTGACAGATGAGGATAGTGTCGCTTTTATCGGTAGGTCCTTTACCGCCGACCCAATCTTCTCTAATTATCAAAATTAACTTTGATTCTTTCTTGTTTTCGTTCATAATCGATGTTCTTGAACAAATATAATTTTTCTACATGATTTATTCAGGGTATGGCTGTGAAATTATTTCATTTAACTCTAAAATATTTAGCAAAGCGGTGTTTTTCCGCCATTGTGAAAAGCCTGGGAGTTGATTAGCCATGAACGACAACAACATATACATTGCACGGGCTAGCCAACTTTTCTCAATTTTTTCCTTTTAAATGACAGCCAATCATAAAAAAATCTTTATTTCTACGGCCATTAATCATAGCTACGGAAATGACAATTACACTTCCTTATTGGATAGTTTAAATTTTCAAATTTCAAAAAGCCTTAAATGTTCAAACCTCAAAAAAACCCTAAAATTTGCTTACATAGTAGATAAATAATAATTATTATTAACTGGAGATGCTCTCCAAACATAGGTAATAATTTTTCGATTGAAAAATGGAAGGAAAAATTCTGCGACCTGGATTCGAACCAGGAACCTCGACTATCATGGCTTTCAACCGTGACAACTTGGTTGTCTTTAAGACACCTTGAGACAGCTTGGCTGCCCAGGTGTCTGCGATAGCTCAATTGGTAGAGGAGTCAGCCATGATAGTCGAGGTTTCTGGTTCGAATCCAGGTCGCAGAATTTTTCCTTCCATTTTTCAATCGAAAAATCATTATATAGTAGATTTTTAATTGAATCTTCACTATAGCGCATATGTGCAACGGACTTCTTCAGCAACAATTAGCGTTTCTCATTCACGTAATTGAGTGTTTTATATTCACGTAGAGGGAGGGTAAAGTGGCCAGGATGAGCAAAATTACCATCAGCTGCCATTCATTCATTGTACTGCAATGTTTCAAATAGTCAAGAAAGAAGACGTTAGGGTTCCTGTCTACTTTGAACTGCTTGTGTTGAAAGTTTCTGATTTATTGAAGTTTTTGTCATTTTTTAAGGCTAATAAGGCAAGGACTCAGTAAATCTTAATACTTAGGGCCAGTTCATTATCTACTTTCTCAAGTGACTCTTCTCAACTGAGTCTTTAGAAATCTCAGCTGAGAAGGTAGATAATTAACTGGCCCTAAGTCTATCAATATTTATTATTATCCACTAGAAAGTGTGTCTTAGACCTTAAAATCTCTTGTTGTAAAACTTTTTATGTTCACGGTAAAATAAATTGTCTGCAATCGTGTCCAGGAGGGAAAAGTAATCTAGTTGATGAAGAAAAAGACAATCTGGACATAATGCGCTAAGACTTGCACAGATCACTAAATCCAACATAATTATAAGCTTGCATTAAAGACGATGTAAAACTTCCATTTATTTAGTACAGAGAGGCGTCTGTGATACTTATGGTTTCATAAAGGGCGTCCGTGTGTCCGTTCGTCTGTGCATTCGTGTTCGACTGTTCGAACGCTTGCGAATTTTGTATTCGCCCTTCGATAGCTAAGGCAAAAAGCCAACCTGAGTTCGTTGATGGCCAAAATCGATCAACTGCTTCCGGCTCAAAATTATTTTTTAATTCTATTTATCATTTAATCATTTTTATCTTTTCCTTTGGAGAGGGAATTCGTCCACTTCGACGCTGCTATAATGAGTCAGCAGAGTGGAGCAAGCATGCTCAAGCCTCAAGCATCCTACTATAAAGTTTAAAAATCAGTTTAAAATTCGGATCTCCCACCGGTAGCCTTATCAGGTATTAAACGGATAAGACCAAATGTTACAGATACTTATTTATAAACCCTTGAAGCAGAATGTTTATTTTAACTTACAAGTTATTAGGAAAGGCCTTTGAATTTAAAATGAGAAACATAAGAAAGAAGAGCATGGAGCAGAATTGCAAAGAATCAGATTATAAAATACCGGACACTAAAGGTGCCCGTCTTGTATTCGTTAATTGACATCAACGATTTGAAAAATGAAGATTCGCAGCTTCACTGCCAAGTTGAAAATTTTATCTACTTTCCTATTTAGGGTGCTTTTCCAATGATGTTTTCATTTTTTCTTTCATCTGAGGTGACTTTTCCACGTCGTGCGCGATATGATTTGCTTTGAGTTGAGGAAAGCAACCCTCGACAAACGGCAGATGTTAAGAAGTTAAATAGGCTTATCATGTGGCCAACCCGGTAATCGAGAGAGCTGGGGAGTAGACTTTCCAATTGTCAAATCGACTAGGCCGCGGGTTTGAATCCCATTGTGGACATGGGTGTTCGTGTTTGTCCCAGGATTGAGTAAACATAATAGTCATGTGGAAAGGACTCAGAAGCGCGTAAAGATATTAATGAAGTGAAAGGGCGCAAAATGACCTAGATGTTGACGCGCTCAAGAAATCTAATGAATCAACCAATCGAATTTTTTTGATAATGAAAATACTTATATGCTTTTCTTTTTTTTCGATTATACATAATGGTTAAATGAGTAATGAATTTTAAAGGGGTGGTTGTCAAAGAACCAAGCACTGCGACCTCAGGTCTGTTGTACTATACCCAATGATGATGAAAGAACGATTATGAACGGGACAAACGCAAACATTCTTGCCCTCGGCGGGATTCGAACCCGCGACTCGCTGGTGTCGAAAGTGGAAAGACCTGTGCCTTAACCCTCTCAGCCACCGGGCCGACTTACATAATGGTTTAAGTTTAGTAATAAATTTAAAATATAATAACATTGTGAGTGACTGGATACCAGATGTATCTTAGATATGTAACAAATGTCGGAGGGGGTGATTCCTGGGATCAAATCAAGAGAGAATATTGCTATGGACATATGTTGTCACTGAATTACATGTGACGTCGTAACAGGATGTACATTGGTCACATCACATGAGATGCTCTGAGTATCCACCATGAGCAGCAATGATGGCAACGCCTCAACATGGATTGGCGAAGCTGCTCGAAGATAGAGCTACACAGGCGATTTTGATACGCTCTTCCAGATCGTTGATGTCGTTAACCGGAGTAGCGTACACCACACTTTTCTTTGTCCCTACAGATAAAAGTCCAGTTGATTAAGGTTCAGGAGAATGGGCAGGCCAATGCATTGGACCTCGACGCCCGATCCACCGTCATGAGAAGGTGTCGTCCAAAAATACAATCCTGGCATGTAACCAAATAACAACAATTTGTAGGACATATTTTCTTGGGGATCCCAGGAATCACCCTCGACGTTTCTTACAAATTTATTGACACATCCTGAATAACTAGAATCTTTTTTAAAATATGATGATAATAATAATAATAATAATAATAATAATAATAATAATAATAATAAATATCATTTTTGTATATCCTACGAGGGTCACTTACAAAGTCATGGCAACTATTTTTGCAGGCAAATGTGTTATTATAAAAACATTTCATAATATACATATGAAAATAAGCAATGTACTTTACCAATGATTTCTATTATTTGGGTTACTCAAGAAGAATTGTAGACAAGAGAGAAGAGTCAAAATAAAAAATCATGTGTATTTAAAGTGTGAATTTTCATATATATATATATTTAATGAAATGTTTGTATAACAGCATATTTGCCTGCAAATAAATAGTAGCCATGACTTTTTGTAAGTGACCCTCGTATAAAAAATAAAATATTTTCATTCTATTTCATTTAATAAGCATCAAATTACACCCTTCTACGAGCGGCACTGACAGTTCTTATTTACATCGACATAGAGCGCCCCAGCGGAGAGTTTACTGAATGAACGGCGCAACCTGCACTTTCACTGTTTTGGAACGGAGCAACCTGCGATACATACTATTGTTGGAATATGTTCGTGTTGTTCGTTGTGTGCAGAATGTACAAAAGAAAGACGTGAAAGAGATTGGTAGGGGTTGTATTGAATGTAGAGGATCCAAAGGACTCAGAGTAAATGATGTAGCATTTCCCGATATCTATATAGAAAGGGGAAACCTCGAACCACAAAAATTATCCGAGATACTCCGGATACCAGTTTTGGAGACTATGCCTTTATTTACAACTGCAAGAAGTTTAAATCTTCATTCTCAATCTTCACAAATGAAAGCACAACCCTCGAAATGCGTATCCGGATGAAACGAACATCGAGCGTATTCTCTAGAAGTTCCTTGCGCATTTCCAATCACGGTTTGCTTGAACTTGCGTCATTTCGTGAGGAGAAATGCCTCTGCTCCTGTTGACCTGACCACTTGGCCGATAATCTTCAATCTTGTTGTCGGATTTCCCTTCACTGCCTGGTGCACAGCCTCGGATTCCACGATTCGAGGCCTATTCCAACTTGACTAATTGTCGAGGTTACTCTCATCTGGATGAAATTCTAGAATTTTCTGTGCGATGCCATGATAATCGCATGACAAATGCTTCTTTTGCTTTAGCAGAGTTATGGCCAATCTCAAAATCGTCTAGCAAAGATCCCTAATAAGCCGTTTATTTTAGCTGTTCGTCTTTTCGGCGTCCAAGCTATTGTCCTGAAAAAACTAACAATAACCTAGTCTGGGCCCACCTAAATAAAACCTAAATGCTATGGGTGGAGCTATTAATTTCCATTCGGGATACTATTAGGGATGAGAGAAAAACTTTAGGTGATGTGACCAAGATGGTCCTTTAAATAGAGAAAACTCATGAATAAGTAAAGATACATAAAAGATAATAACATTATCGTGTTTGTCAGGAAATTCCACATGCATAACATATATCACATGACCCCCTTCCTATAAGAAAATTTGAAGTTGTATCCAAGTTGGCCGTCTTCCAAATGCGTTTATGCAAGTACAGGTTTCAAAATGAATTGAATCATTTCAAATTCTTCTATTTATTTCACAAATTAAGAAAACAAGATATAATTTCACACATAATTAATGGAATAGTCCAAATTTAATTCTCCTTAGGTAATATGAAGCTGGTTAGTAACAAATATTCTATATGATTTTCCTTCATTACTTTGCACAGTGTTATTGTGCTATTCCAACTCCAACTCTGCCCAAACACTTGCAACAGCTCAATGATTTCTACCACAGCTCCAATGCGATCTTCAATTCACGCACATCTTCGGGAAATATTGGTTTGTACACAATGTCCTTCCATAGAAAAAAAACCTAGGGGGGGGGGGGTCACCGTAGAAGATAAGGATTAATTAGCAAATGCTATATACCTATTAAATGCCAACGCCGTTCATAAATAAACTTAAAGATGTCTTCAATGTAGATCACTTGCTATTCGATCATTGGTAATGTTATTTACCTCATGGAACGTGTTGTAATCGTTCAAATCATTTTTGCAAAACTTTTGACTCCTTCTGAAAAAACGTGCAATTTGCAGCAGTCGCTGACGACTATTGTCGAATCGGAGTAATGCCCGTTCTTATAACGGAGTAGGTTGAGACTGACATGTGAGAATGAGAGTATTCTCCTTTAATGTCCTGCCCTTCCAGCAGAATGGCACCTTTTCAGTCAAGTTAAACAGCCACTTTGTCAAGGATCAAGCACTGAAGGAAGCTCTGCATGCTCGACTCATCGCGTAGCCAAAAAATATTTTTTTTGAGTGGATGAAAGAGTTTGCGCTCGACGAATTCTTTTGAAAAGCAAGGGGAATGTTTTGAAAAATGACATTATTGCAAAATTTTTATTGCAATTGTAATAAAATTCAGAAATGTATTATGGATTGAATCGTTCTCATGAGTATGCGTACAATTTTAAAAATCCTTTTTTTAATTTTATTAGATTGCACTCGAAATTCCCTTTGGATTGTGTTAGAATCTAAATCAAACTCGTATTTTTCATAACTGTTAAAAATTCTTAATTTTATGAATTCTTTTATGTCTTGGAAGATGTTGGAAATATTAAAAAAAAAACTTTTGCTGAAATAAAACCGTCTTTATTTTACTCGTTTGTTTTTAATGGGTTCCTCGTTTTCCTATTATTGATTAAAAATTAAAATGTGTTGCGACAAACAATTCATCTTCTTTTTCCTTTCTATTTCTGTCTATATCGCTTCTAATATGAACCGCATTAACGCATTATGTCGCGGTCAACGTCAAAACCAAAAGGATTTTAGCTATGAGGTTGGTAGGAAAGTAATATCGGTTTAGCACACAGAGTTTAAATTCAGTGTAAGAAATTTGTATATGCAAATCTGTAGGCATGCATTGATACTAACATCAATGGGGATCCATTAAAAATTACGTTTGAGTACAGTCTGCTCAGTTCTGTCGATTGATTTTTGTGATATTATTGATCGAAGTTGCCTTGATAACTGAACAAATTCGGGTAGACTGTCATACGAGTTCAAACTCGGTAAATATTCAGCTGAGGCTGCAAGACATGTAAACAAAACTTAATTTCTGAGCGTGAGGTCCAAGGATGATTCAAAATAATTTAAATCAGGAAGTATAACCGTTTAAAGATAAACCCTACTACAGACGCCCATATCAAGTTGATAATGACGTTTTAAAATCATTCGCGGAGTCAAATCCCCGGCTAACGTCACGAGAACATGGATCCAAACTTAAAATTTTTGAGAGCATTTAAAGCAAAGCGCGTATGCTGGAAAAATGGGCACCCCATGAATTGAGCGAATATAACAAAACACAACGCTTGTCCATTTGTTCCTCACCCTTTTTGCGGAATAAAACTGACCCATTCCCACATCGAATTGTGACGTGTGACAAGAAGTGGATCCTATATGATAATTCCTAACGTTCAGGACAATAAGTAGACAATGAAGCTCCTCCAAACAAAAAGGCTAAATGGGACCCCCATCCCAAGAAGGTTATGATAAATGCTAACAGTTTGGTTATCAATGGCTGGATCGATCCACCACGGATTTCTTATACCTGGTCAAACCATTACTGCTCAGATGTACTGCTAGTAAATTGATGCTTTTCACCAGAAATTTGAAAAAAAAACACCCTTTACTTGTAAGCAGGAAAGAGACTCTCCTACTTGTGACAACGCTCGCCCTCATACAGCAACATAAACAAACAAAAAATGGAGGAGTTAGGATACGAAACTGCCACATCCATAGTACTCACCAGACCTTTATCCAACGAACTGTCATTTTTCAGGTTTCAGAATTCAAAATCAGAAAGTTGTTGAAATTACTTTAATGATGTCAATGGAAGCAAAATGTCTTTAAACCAGGAATTGAAAAGCTTCCTGAACGGCGGGAGAAGGTTACTTCTGTCGATGGATCATACTTTGATGACTAAAAGTGAATAGAGGAGCAACAAATGGGTATTTATAAATGAAAGAAGAAAACAAAACATAAATTCACATCCCACAATAATTTTAATGATGCACATTTCGGCTTCTATGCGCCCTTCATCAGGTGAGACAAAATAATGACAAAAGGCAATACTAAAAATTGACAGAAGAAGAGAGGTTCAACTCAACTGGTGATTGGTGGTCTCAATGCCTTACAAGAGTTAAAAGGGGAAACCATTATTAAAACTCACCTAGTAAACTGATGGAAAACATCTTAAAGCATATCAAATAGTTTCCTTTTTTTCTCTGATAAGGTACAGTCCTGGAAAAATTGAAAAGACCGCCCTGAAAATAAAAGTCAGTTAAATAGTTTGTAATTTAGATATACACAACTTATTTATTAAATTATTGACGAAAAATAGGAAAGAAAATTCCACGGCCGGGATTCGAACCAGGAACTTCAGTTATTTTCTTTCCTATTTTTCATGAATATTTTAACAACTGAAGTAAGACGTTGAATTAAAAAGCCTCACAGGCCCGGCTTGAGTTGCTTAAAGAAAAAAAATTAACAAATTACAAATTAATTATGTGCAGTTTTTACGAAATTGGAAAATTTTAGTATTTAAAACTAAATTTTCTTAGAAATAAACATAAGATTACGCCTTTAAATTTTTACATTGCCCAAGATCAATGCAAACTACATGTAATTAGCATTATGCTAATTGGTTTCAAGTATATTTTAGTAGAAATGTGTAGGTTTGTTTATGCCAGGCTCATAATAGACAAATAACTGTTTACCATGAGTGTGGCAAATTTAAACGTGAAATTGCTGCACTGTTGTTCACAACTTTTTGAAGAATCCTAAGAGTCCAGGACGTCCACCAAAATTGTCAGAGAGATAAACGAAGCATTTTGAGAATGGCAACATCCTCATTTACGACAGCCCTGGATTTATCTGTCACTTCTTAAACATCCAGAAAGGTTTCCCATTCATATAGAAATTACATTTGGACCAAAATGAAGGCAAAACTATGGCTGACTCCTAAGTATATGGAGGCCAGAATGAAGTATGCGAGAGCTCACATAGGCAACAGTGTCTTTTGGGACCATGGTGCATTCAGTAATGAAGAATTTAACCTTCATGAGCCAGATGGAATCCCATACTACTGGAATGATTTACGAGAAGAGGAGAAATTAATTTCACGAGGAGTCTTGGGTGGAAGATCTAAAATGATTTGGTGTGCATTTACAGCAACTGGAACATCAGAGGTAGCATTTGTTAAACCCAAATTTGTTGTTCTAGATTACCAATATACACTGGCCAATTGTCTTTTATCTCTAAGGGATGAATTAAATGATCCAATAACACCAAAAACGAAAATAAATAATTATTCCACATAAAATAGTTTTTGTTGGCCGAGAGCACAGAGGCGCAAGTCTTATCGCTATCGCAGCCAGCAAGTCGCGGGTTCGAGTCCCGCTTGGGGCATGAATGTTTGTGATTGTCCTTTATTATAAAAAAAAACCCGTGTTGGTCTTCGGCCTGTTTGGGGACAACCCGCGGGTTGTTTAAATTATTAATTTTTAATTTTTTAATTTTTAATAAATTAAAACTCATATGTACAGTATACCGGGTGGGCAAGAAATAACGTGAGGTGTTGTGAGCTCGCTAGCGGGAATTCTATTAGGCCAAATGCAGTACATTTTGGTGTATATACTTAGTGGAACATGCAGTTTTGATTTCTGCAAAAAAAAAAAAATAGTACCAAAAGTCGCCATAGGGGGCGCTTATTTCAAGAAAACAATGAATACATTTGCATAAGCGCGTTCCGTGTTGAGCAATCATGACAATAAAAGGCAAGGCTGAGGATTTCCCATCATTCACGAACGAATGGCCTGACGATGACGCTTACTCTGTCTGACCGGGCGTTATTAGTCAAGTTGTTTTATCAGAAGAGCAACAATGCAAGTGCTGCCCTTCGTGAATTCCGGCGATTGAAAACGTTACGAAGAGGACCGATGAGCATAACTAACTTACGGAAAATGATTGAACGATTTGAATCTACCGGAACTTTAGGAGTGCAACCAGGCCGGGGACGCAAACGAATCAGGCAGCAACACGTTGAAGAAGTTGCAACTGCTGTTGTGGAACAGGAGATGACTACTGTGCAGGGTACCAACAGTGCACACGCAATAGCACGCCAAACAGATATCCCATATTCGACGGTGAGGAAAATATTGCAGATATTGATAAGATATTGACATTTTATCCCTATAAACTCACACCTGTCCAACAATTGCTTTCTGGAGATGAACGTACCCGAACTGACTTTTCGTTGAGATTTTTAGCACGTATGGAAGTGGATGATGCATGGCCATGGCAAATTTTATGGAGTGACGAGGCACATTTTTATTTGAATGGTGATATCAATACCCCAACTGCCGTATTTGGGCAGCATCAAATCCACAAGTGTGTCTGCCAATTCCTATGCATTCACCGAAACTAACAGTATAGTGCGGCTTTATTGCTTCTTTCATCATCGGCCCGTACTTTTTTGAAGAAATCCGTCCCCGTGGACCGGTGATTTGTTCCGTCAGTTCTGCCAGGTATGCCGATATGCTTGAGAATTTTGTGATACCACGATTGCAGGAAAAGGGTTGTCTGGATTCTACCATTTTTATGCAGGATGGTGCGCCACCGCACATCGGATGTCAGGTGCAGCAGATCTTGCGAGAACGTTTTTCAGACAACAGAATAATTAGTCGTGCATTTCCCATGGTATGGCCACCCAGGTCGCCTGATCTCAACCCTTGTGATTTTTGGTTATGGGGATATTTGAAAAGCCTTGTGTATCAAGCACATGTTCCTGACCTCTCAACCTTAAAGGATCAAATAACGTTACATATCAGATTAATTAATGCAGATATGCTGCGAGCTGCCGTAGAAAATGTCGTGTACCGCATGCAGCTATTGGAACAGCACACTGGTGGTCATATTGAAACACATTTGTAATTAAAAATAAAACATTGTTTATTGTTGTTACTAAAGTTGGTTTGTACGGTATTTGTTCATTTGACAATTAGGTATTCATTGTTTTCTTGAAAGAAGCGCCCCCTGTGGCGACTTTTGGTACTTTTTTTTTTTTTGCAGAAATCGAAACTGCATGTTCCACTAAGTATATACACCAAAATGTACTGCATTTGGCCTAATAGAAGTCCCGCTAGCGAGTTTTGAACACCTCACGTTATTTCTTGCCCACCCGGTACTTCGAAGCTCTCTGTCTCGTTCATCAGTGGTAAACAACCAGTGAAAATAACAACTAAAAAAGGCCGCTATATATATAGCAGCGGTTAGCCAATAAGAAAAGATATTTGACAACATAGGAAACTAAAGGCATCCAATTCAATCCTTTATTGTCAATTTTTCCTATTGGTTAACCGCTGATATATACGTATATGCCTGTTGTTTTCACTTGTTGTTTCTCACTGATGAAAGAGACAGAGAGCCTCGAAATGTATGAGTTTTAATTTTATAAATTCATTTATGTGGAAAAGTGGTTCCTTTTCCAGCAATATAATGGCACTATACATAAAGCCAAAACATCACTCCAGTAGTTAGAACAGCATTCAATTAATGTTTTAGAGTGGTCATCGTAGAAAAACTTTGGGGAGATCTACTTAGAATTGTATGAATCGGTACCCAATATAATTCGACAAAACAACTGAAGAATGCTCTTATTTGTGCATGGAATGATATTCCAACTGATAGACTTAAAAACCCGTGTAATTCAAATGGTCGCTTAATTGAAATAATTAAATTTCATGGTACAGAAGCCCAAGTACTTAGTATAATTTTGAGCTTTGACAATGTTTGGGCAAGTGGTCGTAAGTTTTCACATTTACAGGCATATTTTGTTTCAAACATTAAAATTTACAATTTCGTGAAAACTGCATATAAACTGAGTGGCCAAAAGTCATGTGTAGGCGCTGGATATGATATTAATAGCGCGTCTCTCCTCCACAAGCCCTCAAAACTGCAGTCCACAAGCCTCAAAACACGTCGAGGCATGGACTCTACGAGGTGTTGGAATCGTTCTGGAGAGATATTGACCTACGCATCTTGCAGTGCTACCCACAATTGTTCTTGTGTATTTAGTGCGGGTTTCATCGATGCGTATCTACAGCATCCCATAAATGCTCGATTGGGTTAAGATCGGATGATCTGGGGGGGGGGGGGGGAAAACAAGGGCGGGAATTAAAAAAACCACCTGTATGCAACAAAAGAACGGTGACATGTCTTATTGTCCTGTTGAAACATTACATGTCCATCAGGGTACTTTAATGTCTAAAAGGAATGTAGATGGTCTGAAAGAATGTCTACAGCCCAGACCATAACTTACTTCCTACCTGGACACAACCTTGTTGACACGAAGGATCCATAGCTTCATGGATCGGCCTCGGTGGCTCAGCGGTTGCGTGATCACCTCTGATGCTCGAGTACGCGGGTTCGATCTCGGCCGAGGACGACGAGGATTTTTCAGGGGGGAAATCCTGAGATCACGCACTTCCTTCGGAAGGGAAGTAAAGCCGTTGGTCCCGTGTAGTCGTTTGCCGGCTGCACGTTAAAGAACCCTTGCGAGGCAAAATTTGCGGCCCCCATAACGCCGTCCTGAAATGACCATGGCAGTTGAAAAGGACGTTAATACCAAACAAACCAAACCAAACCATAGCTTCATGGGGCATACGCCACACTCTCACGCGTCCATCAGCTCGATATATCTTAAACTGGGATTCATCTGACCATGCTACACTCCGCCACTGTTCCATGGTCCAGTGAGGAAGTTCGTGGGCCCATGTCAATCGTTGAGCGCTGTGTCGAGGTGTCAGCAAAGGGACACGAGTCGGCTGCTGAAGCCTATACGGTGCATTGTCTCTGTACAGTCCTGGTAGAAATGGATTCCTGATGTCACACATTCGAACTGGCGGTGACCTGACTCATAGTAGCCAGCCGATCGCCCCGTATGGCTCTGCTGAGGTGACGTGATATCCGTTCGTCAGACCCTTGTGGTCGTCTTGCGACGGTTTAGGCCTCTTACGGACTAGTGACTGGTTGCCAGCAACCTCGAGACATAAGTAGAACAGGTATCGTTTACGCACTTGGTTTCGGCAAACCGTCAGTTGCCAGAGGCCAAAAAATCAAGAGCAACGCATTCGGCGACTGGGAAGTTGCGCAACCGCTGGGGTGGCTTATTTCTATTGACGTCTACGCACTAAGCCAACCGCTGGGGTGGCTTATCTGTGATATAAACATTCACGGCCGGCTCGAGGACGAGGCGAACGGCGTGGCTTCACAAAAAGTTCCGCGTTTCTGAAAGTCCCGCACCTTGATTTATCACGATCAAATATGTATGAAAATAGGCCCCAGAAGAGCATTTTGCATTATAATCCAGGCCGCGAAATAGCATTTTACGTGATTCCTCTCTTTTTCTTGGGCCTTGTCATCTTCCTCTTTGTTTCCTGTCAAAAAACTTTTTTCCTATTAAAAGCCCTATGGATTTCGATACGGAGAGCTTTATCCTAGAAATAGAAAAGAGAAGAGAGAAAACATTTTGAAGGTACCTTTATTTCGACGTTCTTGTAATAGGGGGTACACCCAATATTTCTTTTTCCCCCCTTTTGCATTCTTTTTAATAATATCTATACTGCGACTACATCCTTCATCCATCTTGAGAGGTAGTCGGCCGATACCGAACGAAGACGAGAACGGTTTGTTTACCCAATCGGTCTCCCGTCTTTGGTTTCATGTTCTTTCTGGTTGTTCGCAACCACAGTTGCTGGCAACTAGTTGCTAGTGCGTAAGAGGCCTTACGCGTGTGGTCTCTGCGATATTGAAGATCCACCCTAGACAGTGGTTGACCTCGGAAACCCGAATTTTTGTGTAATCTCCGATATGGTATGACCCATCCGTCTTGCACCGATTGTCATCCCACGTTCAAAGTCGGTTAATTCGCAACGTGCTGCCATATCCACTACATACGTGCAGTGGCGGCTCGTAGCTAAAATTTCTGGGGGTGCTGTGCCAGAAAATTGTTATATTTTCACGAACTAGGGAATAGCTACATTAAGCTTAAGGATCATGTAATATAGATGTATCGATAACATTTAAGAATAACATTAAAGAAAAAAAAGGCCATTATATTAAATTTTATCGATATCGAAAGCGAAACTGGGGGTGCTGCAGTGCCGCAGTGCCTATGGACGAGCCGCCACTGCATACATGTCTGTAACATATTGCTCAGGTATCATGTCTACACTATCGCCATACGCCGTATCTAGACGCAACATTCGGGAGTCATACACGGCGTATCTTCAAATGGGAACCCCCTTCCCGTGATTCAAGTTGTGTACAATTTATTTAAATGGCTTTTATTTTAAGGGTGGTCTTATCATTTTTCCAGAACTGTACGGAGGGTTGATTCAGATAAAATGAGACGACTTTGCAGTTCTGTTACGATGGTGTGAACCATGTTGTAGGATTATCGCACCGTAATTTCCACTGAAGTAGGCTGAGTTTGAGGGGCTCCATGGGAAGTACGTTCCACACCTGTAACACACTTGCCATATCCCATCAACGGTTCTTGGTCGGCGACTTCCGAGCCGTCGTTTCAGGAGACCAAAACCACAGAAATCCATCGGTGATGCGTCAGGAGATTTTACAGGCACATGAGAGAAGGGAATAACTCGTATGCCCGTCTCCTGTTCCATCTTCCTGGCTTGATGACTTGGCAGTGTGGCTTGATGCCTTGTCCATGTGGATCCAAACTTTTGATTGTTCACCAGGGTACAGACGTGGGATATCCTGCCGATATATGTGGTCCATTACATTACTCTGGAAGTAAGCTGCACTAATTTTATAGTTTCCAGGAACTCGACGAATCGTGAGCAGTCCACGTGAGCAATATCCGGCAACCACCATGAAGCCCTTTGAAAACTTTTTCTTGCACCTTTGGACAAAATCGGATCTGGCCTTGCCCCCTCTTTCGCGATAGTAAATTGCCCTGGGTTTGTTGGTGTCATCGAGATACACCCAAGCTTCATCCAAGGAGACAACCCACTTCCATCGCTCACCTGCAAGATGGTTTTCATACAGTTTTCTGGCGTTGGTGAATCGTTCCTGCACGTGCCTGGCCGACAGTCTGTGATCGCGCGCTTTATGACGTCGCTCCAGCCCAAGATTGTTATGAATTATTCTGGAGACTGTTGCCTGTGAAATACCTTTCCTTTGGGCTAGACTTCTCTGTGTGTGTGGATTTTCTTTCAGCATTTCAGACCGAATTTCTCGCACCACCTGAGCTGGGCGTGTTGGCTGGGGCTTGTTTCTGGTCTGCTTCTCTGCTCGTCCACGTTCATTAGATGGTCGCAATTGTTCTTTTTGATTATTCGACCTACAGTAGCTTTGGATACCACAATACCATTTCGTTTGCATAATTCCACAATGCACGAAAGACTGAAGTTAGCGTCGGAAAGGCCAAACATATACTCTTCCCAAAAAGCTCTGATTTTGGAAGCCATGTTTCAGCACGAAATGTCCCAAATAACAGCAACAAGTGTATATAAAGCTAATCCCCATGAATAGTGGATGAGTCGTACAAATCATATTCCGTCAAGGTCATACGTGGCGTTTAAAGTCGTCTCATTTTATCTGAATCAACCCTCCGTATTAATACAACCAATCACCAGTTGAATTTATCCTCTCTTCCATTTGTCTTCTTCTTTTGCATTTAAACTCGCTTTTTGTCATTACTTTTGTATCGCTTGATCAAGGGAGCATAGCAGCCGAAATGTGTATCTTGCTCCATTAAAATTATTATGGGATGTCGATTTCTGTTTTGTTTTCTTCTTCCATGAGTAAAAAAGCGTTTTGTTTGTCATTAATGCTGCTCTAAGCACAAATGTGCCAAACCGACATTATTTCCCCAACAACCTGTGAGCGAGATCTTCAGCAAAAATCATAAGAATCCTTGACACTTTAGTTTTCGTAGTGAATTATTTTTCTTGTGGTTTAGAAATCGAGATTATACTCACATTTAATTAATAGCGCATGATAAAACACTTAGCAATAAGAACCGTCCGGTTTACTTAAAAAGTTTTTCTTCAATTAGAACGTCGTTACCATCGTTTGAAGGTTGTTGTTTTTAATTGCAGGAGTCTACAGGGCATTCTCAAGTAAATAAACAAACGAAAATAAATATTAATTAGAAAGAATGTGGGTTCCGTGATTCTTATCTAATGTAAACGCGGCTTAAGAAGAAATGAGAACTCTTTTGCGTAATGGTTACAGTTTAAATAATTGGAGCGGTACTTCAAATAGAAGAGGGAAACTTGAGATCTTCTCTACACTTGAATAATTTGCCGAGAATGCCGTGTGCGTGCTGTTTACGGTCGTTTTTGAACATGACTTAATAAACAGTTATGAAATAAAAGGTGAGGAGCGCGAAGAATATGGAAACGGGCGCCAAAAGTAGTCATTAAAACCAGAAGCGTATAATTACAATTTCATTATCTCGTTTTCGAAAGTCGTCGTCAAAATTTAAATTAATATTTCGGGAGCTTTTGAGGTAGAGGAATGAATGGTAGGGGATTGCGAGAAAAGATGAGGGCAAAAAAAAATGGATAGCGGCGGCGGGGAGAGAGGGAATAAGGGAATATGATGGTGAGTTGGAAGATGTGAATTATTTTATTCTTCTTCTTCTTCATTTGGAACGGGATGGGTGATGAGGATAAAACGCGAATTGTCACCGAGGAATGGAACGGCACGATAATTGACTAGCAATTGCTTCAGAAGGGGACAGGGAAGGAGGTGAAAGGAGAGAGAGAGAGAGAGAGAGAGAGAGAGAGATCCCACCCCACGCGAATTGAAGTGCTAGGGGAGATGGGGGGTATTACGAGTGGGGGTCCGTGGAGTCGAGATAGGAGTGGGGATAGTTCGTTTGAGAGTTCTTTGTCCTAGGTTTCGCAAATCTACCACCAGATGGGAGCAGCGTCGGCATCGCCAAGGCGACCAGCTGCTGTGCTCGGGGCCAAGTCACCGGGAAGAGCGTCAGTCTGACGGTAGACGCTGCGGTGAGAGTACGTGCAAGTGTCATTCTCGCTCCGTCTCCATCCCGCGGAGGAAGGACGGAAGAATAAATGCGAAACTGATAACCGGTGTAATTATTAATGCTAATAAAAACCAAACGAAGAGCGAAACAAGTCATTGATGCCTCTGTGAACACTTCTAAAGGAATAACATGCGACGCGGACTCAACAACTCAAGGCCATTTTCGTTTGCGTTCCGCCACTTGAAGGAGTTTTCCCGCTTTTTAATAAGGTCATCGTGGTGAACTGTGTCGTCAACCAGTGCGCAAAGATGTTTCATTTTCAACCTGGAGGTTTTTCTTTCACTGTGATTATATGTCTGTTCAGTTTTTGTTTGCGTTCTTATCAACAAGTTCGTGATATTTAATTCGCATCGAGAAAATTTTTCTCACTCATCGAAAGAAACGCTTGCGATGTATTTTATCTTACTTAATGAAGGTAAGTTTTTAAGTGCTCTTTAAAAAGAAAGATAATATAAAACAAGAAAACGTTATCGGAAAAGTTAAAACAAATTCTAAATCTCTTCAACTTCAATGTGCGGTCATAATCACTTAGTTTTAATACGCGGAGTTTCAATGTCACTTTCCATCAGGAAGAAATTCCGGAGCAAATTCCATCCGATGTCAAGAAAATGTTATCAAGATATAATCGGTAGTTAATGATTTGTTGTTGAGATTATTTTTTGGTTCATTTCATTTCATCCAATGACTTAAGCTTACTGCTTTTTAAGTTGTTTCTTTTCACTTCAATGAGCTGTGGTGGGCGATTCCCACATTCGGAGTTACTTCCCGTTGGGCTTCAGTTTGTTCTTTCATCCGACAACTCAGCAAAAGTGCGGGCTGACTTTAAGTGACGTCATAGAACGACCTTCCCCTCCGTATCAAGCTGTTGAATGCAAGAACAAATTTAAACCTTACTGAAGTGTTTGTTGATTAAAGTTTAGAAATGATAGTCTATTGATATTATATGTGAATATATTAAATATAGTTAAAAATTCAAAAAAAGTACTTTAAAACTTTTCAAAAATCGATCTTCGAAAGGAATAAAAATGATCCGTGTTACGCGAGGTGTTCATGAATGAGTAATTTGTTTAAAAAAAAATTGAACTGCAAGAGCTATGTTTCCAGAGATAACTACCATTGACCTCACGTGAGAGTGTGCAACTTTCTCTTGAAATGATATCCGATTGGAGATAAAAAGGAAAGGAAAAAATTATTGGAAATCCTTTCTAGTAGATGATAACCCGCTTTGAGAGACGCATCATCGGTGATTGTTGTGATAGTGAAGTTGAAAGAACTCTGATGTTGTTGGCTTTAAGAGAGTTTAGTGTTGTTAAGTGATAGGCGCCGACCTCTATTCCATCTGAAAGACAAGGCGAAGTTTGTGTGCCCAATCGACTGACCTCCACGATCAGATATAGATCTTTTGGCGTATATACCATTTCCACCTTTTAACACTGCTGTTTGATGCCCACTGACGACGTCCCCCCCTCGAGCTGCCTTCTCACAGCCCCCCACGTGAGCGAGCTGGCGTTACCGGAAGTAGAAGTCATCATGGCAGCCCCGGCCGGTCAAGGGTTCGACCCGCACGTTCTGCAGTTCTTCCAAAAACTCGACAGTTTGCGACATGTACATATCGAGGAGAAGCGGAAGACGATGCGCGAAGAGTTACGTTCCGTCGAGTTTTGGCGAGCCGTCATTTCCGAGTGTTTGGCCACCTTCTTCTGCGTCTTCCTCGTGTGCAGTGCCCACGTGTCCTGGCCGGGTTACGAGCCCACGCACATCAACATAGCGCTCACAACCGGTTTCGCCATGGCCACTTTGACCCAGTGCTTTGGTCAAATATCTGGCGGCCATATTAACCCTGCTGTCACTTTCGCTATGCTCTTAACACGCAAGGTGACCCCCCTCTGTGCCGTGCTCTACGTCATTGCCCAGTGCGGCGGTGCCATCGCCGGATGTGCTCTCCTTTTCGGGTAAGTTGCCACACCTCCTTTTTTCTTTTATTTTCTCTTAACATTCTTTTAAAAAAAGAACATTAAAACCCATGTTTTTAGATATAAGCCTTGCCATCAGATATCTGGCCCACGTCCAGAACAGTTTCTAACTTAACAATGAAAATCCATTTTAGCGACTTTCCAGATGGGTTGTTCCAACCACCTTCCAATAAGACTTGTCACGTCTATACTGTTTCATTGAAAGAATTTTCTTGTGCAAAGCTTTAGAAGTCATCTAAGCTAAATAAGTAGGAAAATAAAACGCCTCATATCCCACTGAAATGTTCTAGAAACAAGCAAATCTTTTGAACCTCCAATTTAGCAAATAATTGAAGTGTTGAGAACCG
The DNA here is from genome assembly GCA_023313115.1 of Rhysida immarginata. Taxonomy (NCBI): domain Eukaryota; kingdom Metazoa; phylum Arthropoda; class Chilopoda; order Scolopendromorpha; family Scolopendridae; genus Rhysida; species Rhysida immarginata. The sequence continues at coordinate 106,676 of JAHWFO010084713.1, forward strand.
TAGTGGGCCAAGTGCCATTTATTTACAATGGGGAAAGTGAAGGTTAAAGTTTCTTAGCAAATTAGAGAGTTCATGTTAGGCGAATAACTTGAACCTTTATACTATTTTATATAATTCAAGCGAATGAAGATGGACCATTTGAATATATGATAAATAACCGTCAGTTGTGGCCCCAGAAATCCTCAGCTGGTTTTCAATGGTCCTCAACCCTTCAATTATAAAGTTCAAAATCTCCTATCAGCATATATGACAGATCTGTAGAAAACGTGTTAACAGTTACTGCCGGGAGATTAGTACTACAAGTTAAGTTTTGGATAGGCGTACGGAGCATTCAATGTTTTCAAACATTCTGTACGGTCCGTTTTTTTAAGTTAATGTATCTATCAAAGAAACTTCTTTTGTATTCTATCCCACATTTGAGATAAGTAAATTAAATTTTATTTTATTTTATGTTAATAAAGTCTTAGTGAGAGTTGATAAGACATTAAACTTATCTTTAAGGCAAGACCGCCAAAGGAGATTTGTAGTCACGTCAGTTTCCAATTAGAATCTCTAAATGAACAGTCATCAAGCCTATAGGATCGCATGACACGATTTTTAATTAAACTAGGTTATACCAATGAAAATCAAAATTCGCTGGAGGAAGAGAAAACGATTACATTCGCTCGCGATAAACATTTAAAAAAATGAGCTCATTAATAACTTTAAAAATATCCGTAGCAATAAATTAAAAACGAGAGCACCAAACTCGAGTAGAGAAAGAAATAAAGGAAAGTAAAAGTTATACGCATTACCTAAAGGAAAGTGTTATCATATTTCATATCGTGTTATTATGTGAGATATTTGTGCGCTTTCATGGTGGTTGGCCAGTTTTGTTTCTGCGTTATGGCCCATTAAATGAAGAGGTTTAATGAGAAGCATTAAAGGCGAAGTCTCCTTGAATAGGTGGATGACGATGTAAAGGACACCACCAACGTTCATGCCCCAGAGCGGGATCCGAACTCGACATCCTCTGCGCCAGGAGCGACTATTAGCCTAACTGAACGAATCGACTTGTCCCTGGCATTTAATATCAGTGTCCATCCATATGTGAAGAAAGAAAAATTAAAAGTGTTCGAACGCATCATTGCGTCCTTTTCGTTCGAAAATTAAAGTTTGAATTCAGTGCTGTTGAGAAAGAGGTGCCTTGGAGCGATCAATTTTCTCCTCCTGAACTTCAACTACATTGTAGCTATGCACGACTGATATATTTTTTAATCAATATGCTTGCTAAATTGACATTGAGTTGAACGTTGGTTGAATATTGATGAGTTCATATAAAATAGTAGTTTTATTTGAGTTTGTTTTTTACAGTAGCATATATAAGAATTATCGTATTGAAAATAACATTACTATAGAATATAATAAATTTTCATACAGAATGTATACGAATTCTGTGTACAAACTTTTAGGGGTGGTAGAGAACCTCATTTTGAATTATTTCGCTAATAAACTGGGGGCCGCAAATGAATCCTTGATACAGACAGAAATTGTCAAACATTATCTTCTAGGAATATCTGAAGAATGTGATATACGATACTCGTGTGGATTCAAAAGAGCGAATTGTGACTGCAAATGACATGTATGAGACACTGCAGGAATTTTTGGCCGTGTCAAAAATTCAATGTCAAGACGCTGTGAGGTATGCATTACTACTCATGGTCAACAGTTTGAACAGTTTTTGTAATTTTACAAACATGTAGTACAGTATTTGGTTATTAAAAACGTTGTGACTATCAGTATCAAGTTTTCTGATGTCTCCGTTTTCTGGAAATACATTAACGAGAGAGACAATATTATGAAGAAGTCTTAGACAGTCGTTGTATATGTGACGATATTTTTATGTATCAAGAATTCATTTGCGATTACCAGTTTATTGGCAAAATATAGTCAAATTAAGGTCCTCTAACAATCCAAAAAAATTTCTACACAGAGTTCGTAAACACCCTGTAAAAATGTTATTATACAGGGTGAATCAGAAGTCTGTTACCCCCTTCCTATCTTGGATACTAATGTAGTTACGGAAATTCCAAAATAGGGAATGAATAGGAACTTGAAGGTGCTCTATCTGATGGAGCACCTTTCAACATCTCAAATATGCAAATTAGGATACATCCAAATTCTATCTCGAAAACCGTAAGAGATACACCAAAAATTCCAATTGCATATTTGTTCAACAGTAAATTCCAAACAAAACAAAAAGTTCACCAAAATCCGATGAGCATATCGCCCACAATCCTCATTGCAAGCTCTACAACAGGACAATTGACCCTTTTGTTGTTTGTTGCTTACAAACAGTCATCTGATACAAAATAAGTCTTTTCATCAATCCAGATAGTGTCAATGTGATGTCCACTTGCACCATAGCATAATTCCGCACGACATTTCAACGATGCCTGGTTGTTGCATGATCACCAAAGCTGAGGACATGTTAGTGTACTGTGCCATTAGTTCATCATTTCCTGGTTAGTGTACTGTGCCATCTTGCTTTGGTCTGATTTTTTCTCAGATTCAACATGCCTTTTTATACCAATTGCACAGGAAACTGGTGACTTTTTGGTAAATTGTGGAACTTTCCAGAACGGGATGAGGATGGTGCATGAAATAATTTGCAGAGCTTGCAATGAGGATTGTGGGTGATCTGCTCATCGGATTTTGGTGAACTTTTTTTTGTTTTGTTTGGAATTTGCTGTTGAAAAAATATGCAATTGGAATTTTTTGTATATCTCTTACGGCTTTCAGGATAGAATTTGGATGTGTCCTAATTTGCATATTTTGAGATGATGAAAGGTGTTCCATCAGATAGAGCACCCTCAAGTTCCTATTTATTCTCGGTATTGGAATTTGCGTAACTACATTGGTATCCAAGATAGGAAGGTGTCAACGACTTTTGACTCATCCTGTAGATCATAAATTAAACTATATTTCTTGATAATTTTTCAAAGTATTAACAGATTTATTTATTATTATTTTAGTATTATTATTATTATTATTATTGAATATTTAGGACAACCTGATTTTACACAACGTATTATTAGATGAAGATTAAAGCCATGTAATTTATATAAAATACAAAAAATATAATGAATATATGTTCCTATGAACATTTCGGCTAGAAGCCATCTTCAGGGGCATGCTTCACACTAAAATGAAATTGGAAATGAATGGATATAAAATTTGAAATTTTGAAAGTTAAGAACAGGTGATAAGAATACTTGTGTAAACAATGGTTGTATTATTAAAAAATGACTTGACTGTATTTTTGAAAAACTATAAAATGAAACAAGATAAAAATAATTTTTAAGATCTGAAAACTGACTTCTTATTGGAACAAATTAAATATATAGTCTTATAAATTATTTTTATATTAAACATTGCGTTAATCGTATTTAAAAATCTATCTGCAATATAAGACTTTATATACATTTTTGCTCTAATTTTATACCTTAAAATTACTTCAGACTAATAACGTAGATACCGTCCAGTTTATTATTTATGTTTGTTACTGAAATATTTTAAGAATATGTTTGTCACTTATATGTAAATAGAATTTAAGTAAGAAGTTTTTAAACATATTCAAAAGCTATATTTATCATTACGATATACTTCATAAATTTCAACTTGCATATTATTTGATTATAGAGTTATAATTTTAATGATTTTAATGTTTACTAGGAAGTGTAAAAATTATTTAATTATCTTGTACCAAATTATATGTAACAAAATAAGTAACATGGGAGTCATAATATTGAACTTGAATAATGTAAATCTTTTTCCCTTGGTCTCGTTAAAAATTCTTTGAAATTTAATTTTCTGCGTTCAGTGACAAAAAGTACTTCCTTCATAACTTAATAGCTACATGCTCCAGTTTAAAAAAAAAATTCAGGGAATACTTAAGCATAAATATTACATGAAGTGCATTGATTTTGTGAAGCAGTTTTTTTAAGAGGAAAAAATTTAAAATGATATTATTATACCAACATTAAAGAATAAGTATTTGAGAAAAGGTGACACTGATAATTCCGAAGAAGAAGTTGTGATAATAATAATAATAATAATAATAATAATAATAATAATAATAATAATAATAAGCTAATAAATTAAATCATTACTATTTTTGTTATAAATTACGTATTTATTGTAAGCTCTAATTGTGATAACATAGCATTCATTGCGCGATATTAAATGAATAAAGAGTTATACTGTCACAAATCATTTATTTAATTTTCTCAAGGGGGTTTGTTTTCCTACACGATTTCTGCAATGCCATAAACACACGAGGACGATTTATTTTCGTTTTTCTCTTCCCTCGCTTGCCACCTCCTCGAATCATTTATGTCTCCCTGATGCTTCCTTTGGTAGTCGTATAGAAGAAGAGGAAATAACTGTTGAGCTCTTTTAGATCGGAAGACTTTGATGTTCTCCAATTCATGCCGACGTTCGTTGTTGCAGCCTGAGTTGCGCTGGAGTTACAGGAACTCGACTTTCATCATCGATTTAAGTTGTACTCAATACATACCCTCCATGCTCTGTTTACTTAGAGATTGATTTAATTTTGTAAAACAGAAGTTTTGCTTTTGGGATTATTACATGGTTAGAAGTCTTTCTTGCAAAACTTAATATTTAATTCAACGACTGACGATTTTTTTAATTCGGCTGTTTTTCCGTTTTCAAAAAGATTGCAAATATTTTAAATTCAACAATATAATTTAACCGTGGTGTAATAATGTGTTGCCTTAATATGTTATTTTTGACCATTGTAGAAAAATTATTCAAGTTTGTAAACAAATATTAAGTACTGCCAGATAGACCCAACCATTTATTTATTTCCAAGTGTGCAATACAAGATCTACAGTATATTCCAAACATTTAGATTCTATTTAAAGCAACCTTTCCTGCAATGTCTATTCGTGATATTTATATACAAGAGATTTTATGGATGTGATGAACAGATTAGTTGTCTGCGGTTTGAAATAAACAAAGCTTCCTTAGTAGTCGTAAACGACTCCAAAAATTCATACATTAGATAATAAGTTTTAAAACCACCAGAAATATTCATTGGATATCCGAGATATGTTTGATGCTGCGTTATTTGAAACATTAGATAGAAATGCTCATATCTTCAAAGATTCCGTAAAATTTTCAAAGGATAATCCAACGAAAAGGGGATTTAACCACTAAAACTAGTTTATTGAGAAAAGATGGAAATGGTATATAATTAACTGAATGGCCATTGTTCTGTTATTTTATTGCTACTACTGCATTGTGTGTAACAGTTGTTTTTATAACAATTATTTTACTAATAACATAAAATGATTAGGACATATTTTTGGGGTTTTCCTCAAAATGTACGTTTCGCGCTTTGATCCCATTTTCGTTGGATGCGTTATTTGTTTAGATATTTCATTTAGATTTCGGAATTTAGTTTTGTTAGTAAAAGTTGGCATTCATGTAATGTACATGTTTATGGGACGTTTATCGACAGGTTTGGCCTTGGATACTATTCTTATTAAGCGCGAACATTGGAAAAGTCGAAGACTTGTATCTGTAGAGTATTTCTAGAAATTTTCCAGGGCTATTTATTTAATATTTATTATTAGTAGAAACAATATTTATTATTAATTTCATCAGGCTATATAGTCAGGAAATGGACTTGGTAAAAATTTTGATTTCTAATATTTTAAATTGAAATATAAATATTAAATTTTTTCATTCACAGATAATAATTTGCTTAACAGTTGATTAAATAGAGCCTTTTAATAACGAAATCAGAGTCGAAGATTAAATACCAATTATAAAACTCCAAATTTCTGTTCATTTAAGCTTAAATTATATTTGTAAGCGTTAAACGCAACTCAGTAAGAAACTACAGAAGGTAAACTGGGGACAAAATGTTCTTGCTTTCTTTTGTCTAAATGAAGCTAGCACTTAAAGAGGTATTGAAATTAAAAAATAATTCAAATTGTAATGATGAAAGAGGAAAAAAATATAAATACATGTATTTTCTGTGAGGGAAGAATGACAAAATTATATTATAGGGCAAGAAAACTAAAGCATGAATCTATGAATTACCTAATATCCGTCTATCTCATATCTGTCATTATTCTTCTTCTTTTTTATTTTTTTTTGTTTTAAGAAGAATGACAGAAGATACGAGGTAGACGGATAATAGAAAATTCATAAATTATGCTTTAGTTTTCTTACCCTATAATATAACGCTTATAATAAATCTGTGTTTAATCTGTATTAAATATAGTGTGCTTAATATAAAGTAATAATGATATTAATAATAATACGTTTAATGATGAAATTTTTTAAGTGATCAATACTTAATTACCATTTCCTTAATTACTTTGTTTGGTTTCTTCTTTTAAAAAATGCGAATTTCGCGCAACAATATTACTTGCACGGTCTTAATTTCGTACCATGCTACATTAAAATATCTAAGTTCAACGTCAATTTGTAAAGCCTTCCTCATCAGAGTTCATCATCATAAGAATACCCAGACGGATAATAATCAGAATATGACGAACAGTCGAGAGAGAGATAATCGAGTAATTCTAATAATTAAACATTGTCACAGACATTTTTTCCGTCAAAATATATTTTCATTTCCTTTATAAATAGAAAATTCAACTGGACTGCAAATGATGATGCATTTTTTTTCTTTTTCACATATTTTTTAGCAATTCTTTATATATTATTTCTCATGTCAACATCCCTTGTTCTATTTACATACAAAACGCATGACGATGATTGAGGTATCAAACGAAAGGGTTTTGATCAGGCTTCTAACAGGACAGTCACATTTCGGTAAAACACGTTGTTTCATTAAAAATGGTAGTTAATTAAAAGTTGCCCGTTAGTGTATAATAGAGCCGCCCCAAAGAGGTAAAACAGCGAGAAAGGTGGCGGGGGGATGGAAGTAGAGTAGAGCAGAGGGAGGGAGGGGAAAGAATACGCATTTTTAATCCCCTCAATAATCTTAGAGATTGCAGTGCGAAAGCTTCGCACGGGTAATACGCGATAATAGCAACTAAGGCTGCGTGCGAGTCGAATAATTTCAAGAAAACTTCGATTTGAACCTGCATTAAAACAATTCGAAATGAATTGATCTGTTTCTCGAGTCATTCGAACCTTTATCGAATTCATTTGAACTAGCATTGAAGTTTGGCTGCTGTAACGAATTGTGTGATTCATTCAATTAATTTGTATACAACAGCTTTTGAATACCTTATTCGAAACCTATTCGAATGGCCTTTGAATATTCCTTTCGAAACCATTTGAACATATTTCTTTTGAACATACCTTAGTTTTCTTCACTTTTCTCAACATATTTGTTGTAATGTTTCCGTATGAAAGATCTAGATGATGAATTTGGTTCCATTTCTAGCACTATTGTTCTAACGTTAAAGTTAACGCTGCAGTCGTACGCGTACGAGTGGTTCTGAAATCTTTGAATTTCAATTAGGTATTTTAACTAATTGAAACTGCATTTACATGTCCCGAAGATTTCTAATGGATTAGTCCGCCATAAACACCGAAAGGAGCTATTATTTGTAAGTAGTTGTAAGCTTATTTTCGGATGTATTCAGTCGTTCGGATAAAACCAATTCGAGCTTACAGGAGTGACCAGCCTCCTTGAATCGAATTAATTGAATGGATTTGATTTCAATTCAAGTGTTTTTGAACTTTTTCCGAATCCATTTAAAATTATATTTGTTTCGTTTGAAGCAGAATTTGTGGTTTTCAAATGAATTCGTCTGCACCCTTATTCGACTCGAGTTAACACTTGTACGCAGCCTTAATAGCAAAAGTACTGATTGCTTCAAAAGATATAAGGGAGAAAACTGTTAGATGCCAGAAAAATTTTCTCCCCAATGGAGTAGTTAAAGCTTAGCCGAGATTAGGTAATTACTTCAATTACTAATGTTGTTTTGCATTCCTTATTTGGTGGATTAGGAAGTTTAATAAAAATGTACATACGAAATTTGATCCTGTAATTAACAGTTGCCGATTAATATTGCACATTTTGCTTTTCAGAATCATAAACTATACAGTTGTTTCATGTAAAAAGTACTTTTAAACACATTTTTTTTTCCTTAAATAACTTTTCCTGAAGTTTAAAAGTCAATTAGCCAACTACATCGTCTTTCCTCCGTAATATAATCGATAATCGTAGGAAGGGACCATTTGTTAAATCTCTTCCTTATTTTTTTTTGTACGTTTCCTCACCATTTTTCTAAACTTTGATGGTGTTTACTTTCAGAAGTTTCCCATAATTCAATTGATACTAGACGTCACGACCCTCACCGTGAGTAATGTACAAAAAATGTCACTGGATTCGAATCGATCGAGGTGAAGTCAAGGAAATGGTGTTTGGACTCTCTTTAAAATCTTTTCGAAAGCTATCTTCTGTAGGTTTTTTTTTCCCTTTTGCCCTCTCCCATCCCTTCAAACTCCCGTCCTTTGATTTTAAATTCCGTATTTTGCTTCATGCATGGTGCATCCCGTTCTACAAAAAGTAAGAGCAGCACCAAAAATACATTAATAGATTAACGACTCCCGTGAAGTTGAAGTTTTACCTGAGCGCTGTATCTAATAAAGGTTGTTTTTAGAGTAACGACGAAAAACAAGTTAAAAAAAAAAAAAGAAAACAACTTTGAAAAATGAAAAAAAAGCCCCTCCTGTATACGGAAAGAAGGAGAAAATCAATTGTGTTTTCCATTCCAAATTGATTTTTCCATTCGGAGCGGCTCTAATTTAGATGGTATATTTCTAAAATCGATGACCCGCTTCTCGAGGGTCATCTTACATGAAACCTAATATGTTTTTTTTTCCCTTCATCTAGGCTGTTAAAAAGTTTTATGAGATGAGAAATTGTTGAAAGTTTACTTTACTGACAAATAAAATGAACGAGAATAGGTGGGGGTGGGAGAGACTCCCCCTTCTTGTTCTCAAATAAAGACGGGGTAGGGGAGAAATAATTGTTGAAAGATAATAATGTGACGCTTGTTAAAAATAATTGATCCACCACAACGACCAGCGTTTCTTGACTTAATTTTCATAGAGCATTATGGGAAATTTCATCCAAAAAGACTGGTGGTTGCTAATGGGGATATGATTAAAATTGATACATGGAAGTTGTTGTCGCTTATAAAAGAAAAAAAATTATTAATTAATAATGTTATAAATGAGAGAAGCTAGTGGAACTCAAGTGACGGCTGTCATTATATTAAGCCGGTTTTTTTTTTTTTCCGCGTCATAAACAGCTTTTCAAAGATGAAAGACCAATAGAAAGACTACATAAACCTAATTCATCGTGCAATATCTGACAAATTCCTAAATTAAACAAGAATAGCGTCAATTTCATTTCGAAAAAAAATTAGTACTCTATTAATAAAGACATAGTTTAATGCATTATTTGGATTGCATATTGTTTTTCCTATACGATGATAAAATTGCAAGGACTCTAAATAAAATCTACGAAAAGTTGTTTCTCCCCATCTGAATTCTGTCTACAGTGTCATCGAAATTCTTTCAACTTATTAAAGATTATCACTGTTCACCTAATAAACACACTTTACAGTGTCTATACTTATCTAATGAACATATATTTAAATAAATTAATGTCCAGTTAAATTTAATATCTGAAGACATCCATGTTTTATAGCGTATCTCTTTGAACTTCAGAGTCGTTGAGATTTCATAAGAGGAATAATACGGGAAGGGGAGGGGGATCATTATGAAATTCATGATAACTCGTTTTTTCCTGACAAATATGAAACAATAGATGTTTGAAAACTGTTGGATGTATTGCTTGACAGCCACCACTTAGCCGGTCTGGACGAGGGAAGGAACATCAGGAGGATGTTACAAATTCGCACCATAAGAAACTTATCTTTTAATATATAAATACTAGAAGATCCAAAAATAACAGAAATTTTAAAATTAATAGTGGAATCCGTAGTTTGCGTAGCGGTGTAGACAATGTGGTCTCCCTCATTCAAGAACAGACAATCTAAGACACTGTGCACAGCATTAAAGAGTATCTCAGTTGGTAAGACAAAAGCATGATACTGATAGAGGCCTTCAAAGTGAAGTTAGCCGATCTGTGCACACATTTTACTTCAGACAGCTCAAAGTTCGAAGGGTAAGATCTGGAGTCCTTGGAGACCACTTAAGGCGGAGACACACATGCACGGTTTACATCCGACTAGCTGTCGCATGCGACTCTGGAACGACTACTTCCGGTCTCAAACGGCCAGTCGTAGGAGTCGTGCGACTAGTTTTTCAAACTTCAGCTCTGTCCGACTTTCACGCGACTTGTCGTTCACGATAACCAATCAGGTTGCGAGAATATACACGATTAGCATCACGGGAAGCATCCACACGATTAGCATCACGAGAAGCATCCACACGATTAGCATCACGAGAAGCATCCACACGATTAGCATCACGATTAAAATTAATCTTTGTTGGATTAATAATAAATTGTATTTTTGACGCGTAATCGAATCCATTTTGGCGGAAATGAATACAGTTTCTTGTGTGACTGCAGCGCTATCACGGACACAATTTGAGTTAAAATGCTTGTCGGTTGAAAGTCGTGCGCGCGGAAGTTGGAAATGTGTGTTTTGCCAGTCGCATGCACTCTGGTGTCGCTTCAAGTCGGATGAAAACCGTGCGCGTCAAAGTCGGATATGTGTGTTGGCACCTTTACGCGCATAGGAACGACTAAGAACGTTTCTCTCATTTGGCGCCATCTGTTGAGGGGAAATGTATCTATTCTGGTACTAAATTTCTTCATCATGAACCAAACATCTGAATTTCTGCGCATTTCTATGCAAACCGTATCAGATTACTGTACATGCTTTGCGATATATTTTATTCTCAAGTTTTCTGTTGCTTTTGATTCACCCGGTATATTGCTACGATGAACAAGTTCGGAGACTGTGCTGATATCTCCAATCAGGCTTGGAGGAGAGGGAAACTATTTGATCTTGGCGTAGAGGCCCATATGACGCGAGACGTAGTAAAGAGGAATCAGCTCCGCAGTGCAGGGTTTTTCCAAACATGGCGTGTCAGTGAACTGTAGTTTTTGTGCGTTACGAGTTTGTACTGGAAGGGACGACATTGAACAAAGAGAGATACACACAGGCCCTGGTTCGCCTCTGTGATGCTGTCCACCGGAAACGCCCAGAAGTATGGGAAAGCAAGGATTGGGCACTGCAATATCGACCTTTCATGGTGCAGGCTGCACTGGCCAAAATGGGAACGTCACCCTTTCACATGCTCCCTATTCACCCGATCTCGCCCCATGGGACTTTTACCTGTTCTCCCGTCTGAAAAACGAACTCAGAGGACGCCGCTAGATTCAGGAAGCAGCTACGGCCGTCCTGAAGTCCATCTCCTCCAAAGGCTTCCAGGAAAGTTTTCAGCAATTGTACTCGCGTTGGCAGAAGTTCATAGTTGCAGAAGGGAGTATTTTGAAGGCGGTTGTGTGTAAGGAAGGCCAGTCCGAACTTATTGAACGTAGTAGTAGTGTACTACGAAATGAAGCATAAATGCTTAATACAAACTGATACCTCTCAAAGTAGTTCCAAAAATTGTTCAAGGGAGCGAGATGGGGAAGAACGTGAATTCCATGGTATGCTTATGAATCACCAATGTGTTAAACGATGTTAGTAACATACAGGCTGCTTGATTGTACGATAAGGTGCCACTATTACCCAAATGCATTATCTGGGAGACAGTGAGAAGCACCTCTGAATGTCACGGTTTTCAATTGCAGTGTTGTCGCATGTTTAGCAGGGTTTTCCAAAAAAAATGTTTGCATGAATTCCATAATGATCCTTGTTGCTTTGCCATTGAACACTGACTATGCATTTATTTTATATAATGTGATTATATATATAAAATTATTCTACAGTATGTCGGTTACAAAATGGAAAAGAATAAATTTTAATATATGCTCAGATTATATTAATTGTTGAGCCCAAAGCATTGTTTTTTGCAGGTCTGCAGTGGACAATATTATTCGTTGACTGCTTTTTAAACCTTACAAATGTAACTAAAATAATTTCCGTTTTTTAAACAGGCATGAAATCGATAGGAAATATATCTAATTGGGAGGATTGTATTAGGAATAGCATTAAATTATTTGCAGTCCATCATATGTCATTGTACTGAATAAAGAGTGCTATAAAGAGTACATAAACTTAATGCTTACGCGTTAGCAAATAATTTTTGGATTTGAGGTCTCACCAAGTTTAATATATTAATATAAAGTTATTTTTTCTGCAGTTGATAAATTTTCAAAAAGCACCGTCTTGAAATATATATCACATTAAAGTATTTGGATGAATACCAATGATAATCTATTTACACAAATTGCATAGAGTTAAACCCTCCTGTCACTTGATCTCATTCACATACATTTTATCTTTGTATCAAATATACTAGTCCTTTGCTCCCCTAATGCACCGTCCTTGTTGCTCTTCTATGATCTTTTTGTTAGTCCCCGGAAGTGAATAAAGAACTTACAGAACAGAATCTCACGCTCAGATTTCTTGCAGTGTGAGAGCTCCCTTCTCTCAACACCTGAACCATTGTGCCTTGGAAATGCCCACATTCTATGACGTTTATGCTTGTTATTACGACATCTATTTTACAATCTTCAGGGGAAGGGGCGCGTTCTTTCAATCCGTGTTGAACTTGAAATTTAACTAACAAAGAATAACTTACTTGCTACAAGAATTAGTAGGAGGATACATTGGCCTTTAATATGAAATGATTTTCTATAGGAAGCTTCCTTTCCATAGAGCGATAATTGGTTAGAGATCTTTCTAGTACCATTAGAAAGAAGTAAACAATTTCTTAAACGAAGAACTTCTCGAATTACATTCCTTCCTATGAATGCAGTTGGTTCTCATGTTCAGGTGCTCGCTTTAAGTTTCGGTGCTTTTTTGGAAAAAATCCACGACACTCTCTGAATTGGAGCTAAGGATAGTGTTGCATTTTATTGGATGTGAGCCTTTCTTGTACTGACGTCAGAAGAAGACCTTGGTAAATTTCAGCTTTGATGCATGAAACAGATACGAGCTCCAGACCGTTGGTGATCTAAACCGATGTTCTCGCTATGTAAGTGATTTTAGGAAAGTCTACGAAATGGCATAGTTGGTATTATAATCGGAGAGTAGAAGTACATCAAATGGCATATCTTATTTAAACTTATTTTGTAGCGTCGCGTCAATTTCATGATACAGTACATCTCTGCAAAAAGTCAGAGATCAGCCTGTATTTTAGCATCAAGTGATGCAAAGATATTTTATTAAGATTTACAAATTTTAGAATTGCGCAATACAAAGACAATTTTTTTTTGTATGAATATATGTTTAGGCTTAAAATTATTACCAACACTAAAGTATGTTAATATTTGGTATATATATTTGGCACATGAAATGTAAAACAGCCGTTAGAACACCTTCTGAGATACGTAAAAGATACATAATCACTGCAATTTTATATTTAGTATCTTTTACTCTGCAGTTTCCCGGCGTTTTTAGAGTGGTCACGTTCTTTTCCTGCCAGATCATATTAGATATTTTTACAAGGCATAATGTCTCAAATTGGTAAATTTGTATTCCGAACTGATTTTATCTAATCCGTAATGCATCGTTTAAATTCATAAGTAACACAAATGTTCATACAAAAGTACGATTTTAAAGGCAAAGTTATCTCAAAATGTTAATAGGCCCTATTTAGAGTGTGTCATTGGATATTCTTTAGATCAATATTAGAAACAGGTAGAACAAGCTGTAAAGTTCGCCCCCAAGCACGAAAGTGAAGATCTAATTTGTCCTACTTGCATCCTGATTTATACACATATCAAACCACGCATCACTTATATTTAAATTTATATGTTTAATTTGCATTGCTTTACAAAAAAAAAAACTTGATTTTCCCATGCTACTTTCAATCCTTGCAATGGCGATTCAATTTCCACTGCGAAATGGCATCTATTGAAAACCAGAATGTGAGCTTGTCATGCCTCTATTCTGCCATCAACCCCTGCAGCGGTTACACATGACTAATGACCTTCCCACCCCCCTCCCTGATGGCAGAAGGACTTTGTCCTCGTTCCCCCTCAGCTAGACCACCCTTCTATGGTCGTGAATAACACAGGGGTTGAACATCCAACTCATCCTACCCCCCAACCACCTTAAAACTTACCCTGACAACTTCGCTCCCCCCTTAATGGTGCTTGAATCAGAACTGTGTAGTGGTGGCATTTCGAGCATTCTTTGACAAATTTCTGGTCTCTGTCGTTAAGATTAACAAACGGATAGGTTAATTTTGAGCAATAAACTGGTTTATTATTATAATTTGAATTAGCACCAAGGGAAAGTGAAGGGAAGGGAACAGTATGAAAAGAGTGAAAGAAAAATGCGACATTTAAAACTGGAAAAACAAAGTTAAATGAAATTTAACCATGATCTATAATTTACGTCAAAAGACGGTGCAAATTTCGATTATCACCTTTAAACACTCTATTGAATAAAAGATTTTTTAAATCGTTTCCTTAAGTAGGTGGCTACAAATTTATCTCGCTAGGGAAATCTGTGTTAAAGAGGCTGTACAAGCTAACATAAGGATAGATTTACGTTATGTTACAACTGTAGAAAATCATTAAAATGCTAAGCGCAGAGGCTTAAGTATTCAGAATTGGCGCGGTGATTTTAAACAGAGAATAGAGAAGTACAGTGAACCCTTAGCGAACACCGTTACAAGGGATTTCAATTATAAGGAAGTTTTTTGTCATAGCTAAAGATACTGACCTACGCCCTACAACATGAGTCCAAATTAGAGTTAAGGTCATCGTGGATTGTACTTAGCATTCACATCACGTTTTAGTTTATTATATACTTACACTGATTTTATTCTGATTTTCTGTTCTCCTTCCGATAGAATGTTGTTTTTTTGTTTTTGGATGGATATTTTGGTTTCTTAATTTCATCACCATTTCAACCATCATCTATATTTTCACCACAAAGTATGGTTAATTTGAAAGGAAATTGGCCAATAATGGACACGGATTGCAGGATCATCGTAGAAGTTACAAAGAGCAATCACAAGCATCCGCACCACAGCGGGATTCGAACCCATGACCTGAATGATCACTAGAGCAGAGGGCCTGCATAGATTAAAAAAGTATAGTTAAAAATATCACAAATGGAAAACAATTGGGACAACTGATAATGTACATTTACTAATACTACTAATAAACTCATCAACCTATCAACTCTTTGTAGGAAATTTTATGTAGCATGGTACAAAAATGAGGATATGCAAATATATTGTAAAATATATTGCGATAAACAAATCGTAAACAAAAAATATTTTCATGAAAATTTAAACATCTGAGATATGGGGCGTAATAAATCTTCATATAGCATATTGAAGTGTGTTGTCCCCGGCGCAACCGAGCAGGGCCAATAAGAAACATTAAACACCCATAGATTATATGAAAGGGAATATATTTAGTAACTCACATGAGCCATGCATTTGCAATAGCAACTCTGCATGTTGTAATTGAATGGGGGCATTACAAGTGGCTGAAGTGACATTAAGATCCAGGCCCAACTTGAACATTGAATGTGCCATTCGCCCGCACATTAATTGAAGTGATGCGATTCCACTCGCTACCGTTGCCAGGGCAATATTGCTTTCCAATCGAACAGTCGCCAGCACTTTTTCAGCAAAAATGATTTACCGGTTTCTCCAGGACCGCCCAAGAAAGGTAGTTTCTCTTCACTTCTCGTTGCGTACGCATTTAATAAGTGATTATACACAATCAGTGGTTATTTATTTAAGAGCGATGCTTGATCCACCAACTCCTGCAATCTTGCCCGAAGGGTATGCAGTCTCCAGCGATAGTAAGGGATTTGAATCCTGGAACGCTTCAACTTCTTGATCAGCGAACTCATGCAATTGAGACATCTCTGGATCGGCGTTTATTGTTCGTCAGATATCAGTCCAAATCTCTTCATGTGAGATACAAAACTCGAAGATTCGTTATATCTTAGTTGAGTTGATCCTGATAGTCTTCTGACAACGCGTCTGCACAACAATTCCACATTCGCTTAGGTTGCTGGGGACTACAGTACGCCAAAAGATTGCAAATAGACGTCTGAGTTGTCGAAGCAACGGCGACGTTTTTCATCATCCTCTAGCAGCCCTAGAGCTTTTGTAGCCTCCTGGAAACCATCTTGCAATATACTAACAACTCTTCTAAGATCTTCAAATGAATTTGGACCATGAACATAGATAGCATAACAATCGATCCTGTCGATTTTCATACTCTGTTGGATTCGCATAGGCTTCTTCGACCTTCTTCGATTGTCTGAAATTTTCGCTTCGTCGGTGCTATTACCCTAATCATTAGGAATCGATATCACACTGTTTGCTAATAGTTATTACATGGATCAAACAATTATTGAACTATTTTTCGAATCTCTCACATATAGAATTGAAGTAGATAATGATTTACCATTGGTCACTGATCTTAACAGTCAATGAAAACTCCGAATCGAAAATTTAAAAATTTAACCAATTTGCGTGATAAAGCTTTTTAATTAACATTGTATTATATTGTTAAAAAGAAAGGAGATTATACTTTTGTCGCGTCATTTACTTTTGTTGCGTCAATTGTTTCACTTGCCAGTGAAAAGTCTGGATTTGCGTGATATGACAGACTGACAAAGCACTTTATATATTAAAGATAAAATAAACAAACAAACAAAAAAGGACCGGAAGGACATAACGCCACTTAGCTAATTAATTACGAACATATAAGATTGCTGCTTTGATTAATCTCTTTAAAATAATAAGTTATTCTAAGAACATGCAAGTACTTCCCTGTGCATAGAACATAACAACAATAACATAAGAAGTTAGAATTATAGAAGGTCGTGATATTTTCTCTCTCGCATTCTTTGCTATAATATTTTTGTAATATATTTTTGGCCATACTCATCATCATTTCTGAGTTATACCAAGATTTTAAATTTCAACTTATCCTTAACCTAACTTTGGATCATACTTGACTCTTCACCATAATAAATGATATTATCACTTCATCTTAAACTTCAACGCAAGTAGTTTAAGTACCAGTAATTAAAGCACTATATCATACATTAAATTAATTTAGTAATTAAAGTCAGGTTGCAGATCAACATGCGAAATAATAAGATAAACATCGGAGATACACTCCAAACATTATATTACTGATATATATTTCATATTCTGATAGTGAATAAAGTTTTCATGATTTTCAACGAAAGCTGGATTTCATTTGAATAGTTGACTAATGCTAAAAGTGCCGCTGCAGTGTAACTTCTACGGGTATTGTCCACTTAACAGTTGCAGACATCGATTTCCTGAATCAAATAAAGCCTTCATTGAACCACAACAAAATATCCAAACGAGGCTCACTTTTAGAATTAGTTTTGGCAGATTGATTTCTGGTGGTTTAATTAAATCATAAATTTATTCGGCTTTTCGGCCCTGAAGTAGATTAGGAAATGTTCCGTTTAGAAACAATGTAATGAAAGCTGTTTTTTTTTTCTCTTTTAAAAATAAATCAAAGGTGCTCATATCAAGTTCTGGAAAGTATCTTTTTAAGAATATTTTCCAGTTGATTAAATTCTTATGCAGATCGATTATAAATTTGAATTTGTCTGCATATTGAATGGAAATTGTTTGCCATAACCATTTGCTCAATTTGCTTATATATTTAAGTTGTACAGCAGGACTTCGAGTATTCGTCATTCGATTATTCGTCATTTTATTATCCGTCTAGGTATTTTGATGAAGATGATGACGAAGGTTTTAGAGTGGAGCAAATATCAAGAAAAAACTGTTTTTGCTCATAATATTGTTGTTCAAAATTCGCAATTTTGCAAGAACGATATTTAGCGAGCAAGTAAGAAAAAGAATATAACTGAATACTTTAAAATACATGTAAAATATTAAAACATAGGTCTATACTGGGCTACAGGGAAAATCAACCTAAATATTTAAGAACGTTATTATTTTGGTCGTTGCCGATAGATTTGACCCCATAACCTACTATCCAAAAGTTAACCGTTTCTAGATATGTGACTTTTAAATTAAAAGAAAAAATATCATTTTTTTGCTCTAATTTCAACTTTTTTTTTAATTTCCAGACTCTAGGGTCCAATTTGTTGCTGTTTTTACGTAGGGGGTATGTCATTTATATAAAAAAATAATATAACTTGAAACAACTTTTGGAAATTACACTACCCTATCAAAAGTCATGGGACAGCCCTGATTTGAATGAAAATGAGACATTCCTTTGCAATTTCACTGTTGGCATTCTTCCCAGCACTACATAACAGAGAGTATGCTATTATGAGATGATGTTACGTGAATGCTGTAAGAATGTCTCAAAGAGCTTTAAGACTTCTAAAGAGGTACAATTGTTGGATGCCATCTCGCAGGCAAAACTGTTAGAGAGATGTCAACCCTCCTAAACATCCCGAAATCGACCGTTCACAACGTCATCCGGGCATGGGGAGAGAAAGGCACCACAAATGTTCTGCCTAGGACTGGAAGACCCAAGATCATGTCGGCCAGAAACCAAAGGGCTCTTCGTAAAGTGGTCACTGCAAACCGTCACATATCGCTTGATGGACTGACAAGATCGTTCATAGAGTCGACGGGAACAACTGTGAGCACCCTGACTGATCGCAGGGAACTGCATGCAATAGGTTTTTATGGCAGAGCGGCAGCCCACAAACTCACATCAGCACTAGCAGCGCAGCGAGGAGATTGCAATGGTGCAAAGAGCAACGACATTGGACTCTGGATCAATGGCGAATGGTTGAATGTAGTGATGAGCCCCGTTACACCATCTGACAATCCGATGGACGGGTTTGGGTATGGCGAACGTTATCTGCCAAGCTGTGTTGTGCCCACGTGAAGTTCGGCAGAGGGTCGGTGATGGTGTGTGGGTGCTTTTCATGGTATGGGTTGGGTGCAATCGTTTCTGTGGACGGACATTTAAACGCAGCGTTACCAAGACATTCTGGACAATGCAGCACCCCCATCTCTCTGGCAGCACTTTGGTAATGGCCCTTTTCTGTTTCAGCACGATAACGCAACTTGCCATAAAGAAAGGGCTATAGGCACATAGTTTAATGAAAAGGGGGTTTGAGAACTTGACTGGCCTGCCCAGAGGACCGATCTGAACCCCATCTAACATCTGTGGGACGTGTTGGAACGTCGAATTCGCGCTTGTGCGGAACGCCCGAAATCCGTGACCGAATTGTCCAAGACACTTATGGCAGAATGGCGAAAATTACCTATCGAAACGTATCAAAAACTTGTGGACAGTAGAAACTGTGATAGCAGCAAAAGGTGGACCAACAAGATACTGAAATATGTATATTTTTGAGTGTTTCTATTAAAGTGATGGTGTCCCATGACTTCTGATAGGGTAGTTTATTTTAATAACTTCTATGTCTTTTTAACTATCCAAAAAGGTATAGTAGGCAAATCAAACACAAAATGACAGAGAAAGCGGTCTCAGACCGCAAAGAGTAAATGTTTATTTAAAAGTCACATATCTAGAAAACGGTTAACTTTTGGATAGTAAGATAAAGCGTCAAATCCATCGGCAACGACCTAAATAATAACGTCCTTAAATATCTAGGTCGACTTTCCCTGTAACCCTGTATACTTTCATATAAGCATGAAATTGTAGAAGTGGAAAAATAAAACACTATTAAGAAGCTTATATTATTCGTTTGTATTTTCTTATCCGACGCTGACGGAAAATCGAGCTTCTACTGTAACACATGCTCAGCAAAGTATTAAAATCCGACAGATCTATTCCATCTAGCAGTAAGCTACCAATACTTCAGGTTTATTCTACACTGATTGGAAGAAAGTAATCGGACACTTTATATTTTAGACGTTTTGTCGAATATGTAGAAAAATACTTGACGAATTATCCTGAAATTTCAGGGTGTAAAAAGGATGTTACACCTCATATGCTTCAACGAAGGTTTTCTCCCGAAGGCAAATAGGGGACCAGCAAAGAAGTGAAACAAAAAAATAATGTTTGGAATCACCCTGTAAAAAGTGATGCTTGAAATGCATTGCAGCTGTAGCATATGCTTAAGAGGCTTGTTTTACTTTTCTGTGTTCATTTGTATGATAATAGCACGTATATTCATGGAGATATAAAGGTTTCTTTAAATAGGTCGAAATGTTTTCGTAAGTTTTTTGTTTATAACACGCACGATTTTCAACCCAATGCAATGCCATTTACAGGAAACTTGACAAACTACAGTACAGACAACACCCTGCAATCAGAATAGAAAAATATTAAATATTTGATGAAATATGAGCATTTTTACTAAGTAATGTTTAACTGCGCATGCGTTACCAGATTGTCTTTTGCATAATTTATTAGCCAAATGTATAGAGCTACTCTTATAAAAAGCCCAAGCAAATATCGTGAAAATTGAGAAAGATATCGCCGATAGAATGAGTTGAAATTCAGTTGCTATCAAAAATAAACAAAACGATAAGGGGTTTTCTCCAAATTTTTATTTTTGGATCGGACACCAGTATCAACTTCTTCTCCTTACGCTGACATGAAAAAATATTGACTTCATATTGACCTCATATCAGCGTAAGAAGAAGAAGTTGATACTGGTGTCCGATCCAAAGATACAAGTTTGGAGAAAGCCCTTATCGTTTTGTTTATTTTTGAGAGCAACTGAATTTCAACTCATTCTATCGGCGATATCTTTCTCAATTTTCACGATATTTGCTTTTTATAAGAGTAGCTCTATACATTTGGCTAATAAATTATGCAAAAGACAATTTGGTAACGCATGCTCATACGAAGTTAAACATTATTTAGTAAAAATGCTCATATTTCATCAAATATATAATGAGAAATGGGAATATACTGTGGATAAAGACATGATGCAATAAAGACGAACCTCTTGTCCACAAACGTTTTAATGGGCGAAT
>JAHWFO010084713.1:128186-160832 GCA_023313115.1 Rhysida immarginata
ATTCGCCCATTAAAACGTTTGTGGACAAGAGGTTCGTCTTTTTCGCATCAAATATATAATAGTAATGGTAGTATGGGTCCATGTTGCGTATAATAATAAAATTTAAAATTGTTGCATTTAAGAACTCAGTACCATTATTTTATTAAATATATAATATTTTTCTATTCTGATTGCAGGGTGTAGTCTGTACTGTAGTTTGTCAAGTTTCCTGTAAATGGCATTGCATTGGGTTGAAAATCGTGCGTGTTATAAACAAAAAACTTACGAAAACATTTCGACCTATTTAAAGAAACCTTTATATCTCCATGAATATACGTGCTATTCTCATACAAATGAACACAGAGAAGTAAAACAAGCCTCTTAAGCATATGCTACAGCTACAATGCATTTCAAGCATTATTTTTTACAGGGTGATTCCAAACATTATTTTTTTGGTTCACTTCTTTGCTGGTCCACTATTTACCTTCGGGAGAAAACCTTCGCTGAAATATATGAGGTGTAACATCCTTTTTACACCCCTGAAGTTTCAGGATAATTCGTCAAGTATTTTTCTAGATATTCGACAAAACGTCTAAAATCGAAAGTGTCCGATTACTTTCTTCCAATCAGTGTAGTTGAATCTCAGTCTTAAAGCTTAGTTAAATTTTTGAATGAGTTATCATCACATTTAGCTCAAAAAGCAAAAAGATCCTGGATCAATTCTCCCTTAATAATCGTTTCAAGTTTTGTGTTATGTCATGTAAAATTCCCCAGGTAATTTTAACAAAACGTTGATTTAACGAAATGTTCACTGCATAATGAACGTGGTCATGCGATGAGATAGGAATACATTTAAAATTTTTCTGCCTCAGGGTTCCAGTAAAAGCTGAGAAAATTGGTTTTGTTAACTTTTATTGTATGTTAGCCGGCTCGAAGGCCAAGAGCGCTGGGGCACAGGTTTCAATGCTGTTGAAATCCTGTGGCTGTTGGTTCGATTCTCGCTGTACAATGAATGTTTGTCTTTGTCGTGTTGAAAATGTAACTAAAAACACAACAGAAATGGATTAAAGAGAAGATCTTGGCTATCTTTTATAATTTTCAGTTTATTTAGATATAATTTATTTTTTAGCAAATTGCTGTATAGCTTTTTGTCATTTACAAAGTGCTATAGTGCATACAATTTCTTATTAAATTTGAATTTTTAAACTATTTATTAAAAAGAGTATTCTAACAATTTAAAATAAATTCACAATAACACAATTTCATACGTTTAAAATTTTTATTCTTTTTGATTAATTTTAATTCTTTTTCATTAATTTATTCGATCTCATTGAGTAATATTAATAATGCTATGTGGCAGTGTTAATACTGCTACATAGCATTATTTCTAAATCGTCGGGTCCTGCTTAAATTCTAAAGCTAGAAATTTTTTTATTAGATAAAAGTAGTGGTTATAGTTGAAAGCGTAAACTGGAGTTTCAGAGTTTTTGTGTTCTTCAATGAAATAAAATAAAAAGAAAAATAGTCGAATGCATTTCAAAGTTTTCCACTTATAAAGTTAATTTGTCTAAAACTTGTTACTGTCACGATCCATAAAATTCATTTATAAAATGGGGTAATTTGGCTCATCAGTAATTGAAACAATCGACCAAAGTGTAATTCTCGAGTTGTACATTTCATGACAGTTATTTTTAATTTATGGGATATAATAAGTAGACGTGTAATAAGTAGACGCCTTGCTAATGTGGAAAGAATAAAATACAGTAATTTTCTAAATGTTTCTTTTTATTTCAACCACGATATATAGAAGCTTATACATTTATCTATCGTGGTGTAATAATGCCCATCAGTGCGTGGAAGGGGTCAAAGGCTGCAAAAACGGTTTCCTCTCTGCCTCTCTCTCTCTCTCTCTCTCTCTCTCTCTCTCTCTCTCCATCTCCATCTCCCAATCCAATAGAACGAAGTTTCCGCTGAAGGGGTCCACTGACGTCATGCGACCACATGCCAAAGATGCTTTCAGCCGCCAATTGTTACTTGGAGCCTGTCTACGCATCTGATGTAATGAATTGTAGCGGGGGTGTATGTTGGGGTCTATTGTCTACGAGCAAGGCGCTTCTTCCAACGGAGAGCAAGCACAGCAACTAATAAAGGGAGCCGCTCTTGCTGGCATGTTTGGGGGGAGACATCACCAAAGAGGGGGTGAGAAAGAAAGAGAGGGGCAGGGGAAAAAGGAGGAAAACGAGAAGGGGAGCGAGATAGAGGGAGATGAGGGTAGAACTGTTTGTGCTCACTTTCCTTATCATCCCGAACGGCGTGATTCGTCGATTCGATTTCTCTCGTCGAATATCGTAACTCACGACACTCTGCAAAACTTCGTGTGACACTTGGTACAGAACGCGGATATTAAAGAGAAAAAAAAAATGTCGACGGGACATGGAGATGGAAAGAAAGCAACGAAGAAAGAAAGAGAGGAAATAAAAGAAAAGGGTTCTGTCCCCGTAAAAAGTGTAAGAAAAAAAGAAGTGAGGAGATATGAAAGCAAAGTTTGGAATTTATACGGTCATCCGTAAAAGTTATTGCTTTGACTTTATTTTTTTTACAGCGTATTAATGTAAATAAAGGAATGAAGAAAAAAGAACGTTTGCATAATAAAGGAAGTGTATTGATGTCATAAAATCCCATATTGTGTGCGTAAGCGTATGTTTAAAAGGAGAATAAAAGGAATATGGATCGCTAACATGAAATTTGGCGTAAACAGATTTGAAGAGTGTCAATTCAAGGGTGTGAGAATTAGTTCATCAACACCATTATTTACTTACCCTTTTAATAACATGTTGCAATGAATTTCAGAATTAGAGCAAACTGAGAGCTTAATCCAATTTATTTATTTAATGTTGCCTTTAGATTTATTTAACACGGTAGATTAGTAAGTGAATCTCCTTAAACTACGAATTCATATTGACTTAATAATACGTCTGCAAGCTCCTGTTATACATTTACACTAAAGTCAAACCAATGAAGTTTCAATTTTTTACGCCTCTTCGGTGTTTGTTATAGAATATTTTAAGGAAATTAAGAAATATTGTAAATTGACTATTAAAAAAAATTACCGTATATGATTTTAAGTATAATATGGTTGCAAAATTTTAACAAGAATTTGGGAGCCTGAAGAAATTTACACATTTAGGGAATTTAATTTTTTTATTGTTGAGAATAACTTAACAATTTTAAAAACAAAGTTTTACCCAATTACAAATATAATAAAAAAGATCAATAAAATTCTTTGCTGTGAAATTTTAATTTTTTTTTACAAATTTAATTTTTGAATCACCCATATTTAAAGTAAAAATTTAATTAAGAATCAAAACTTTCCGGACGCACTGCAACCATGATTTCACGATAATGAATATCCGGTGGATATGGTGAACTCCCCTTGTTTTCATTACGGTCTTTACTCTCCGAAGAAGACTTCCCACCAGATTTTTGTATATGTCTTCAGGAATTTTCTTCTATTCTTATTGAAGATGATTTAAATCACAAATGTTGAGCAATGCTCATAGTTGTTGCCCAATTCATCCCACAATTATTCAGTGGAATGTATACCAGAGCGCCATGCAGGCCAGTCCATTTCTTCAACCTGTGTCTCAAACTTTTCCTGTTCTAACGAAAGAGCATTGTCAGGAATGATCCAATCCCTAAATGTTACCACAACTTTGGCAATGCAGTATTGTCCAAAATATCAGGGAAGTTACAGATGTCAGTGTCATTTTAGAACACTGAACAACAGGTATACGATATCCAACATTTTTGATCTTATTCTACATAATTCTGTTTAGCGATATAAAAACATAAAATAAATAAAATTTACGACTTTAAAAAAAAGCTCTATATAAGGCGTTTTAAGCATTTACTTTGTAAATGTACGAAGTACAGCTAACCTCACAAAATAATTGGGCTCTAAGGAATTCCTAAGGTTTGTTGTCCATTATAATAAAATTAAAGTGAGCATGTTGTTTTGAGAACAAACCTTACGTGATAGCCCAAAACGTTTTTCAAATTTTAAATTAGCATGTTGATTGTTAGTAAAAGTCACCGAAAAATTATCTGGACAATAAAACCGTCGCAGATCTGTGTAATCGTTCGGCGTTTGCGATAGATTGTTGAAATGGATTTAGAAGTAACCGAGTTATAACAAAAGTAAATATTACGTATCATTTAACTTAACGCCCATAAGTAGTCTCGTATAGAACTCCGGTTATCTGATACAATTTCTAAAACTTAACTTACGAGGCTGAATAGGTAATAAAAGTAATAAGTACTGTAAGCTTATATTGAAACAGGTCGAAATAATAATGAAACAAGAGCAAACATTTCTCCGCTGATCTGATGCTTGTCTAAGCGCTTCCTCGCTGATAGTTCAAGGTCATCGAATGGCGAATATACTTCAAACACCTAAAGACAGTCCAGATTGATGTTCTGCATGTCTAAGCCCATTGCAAGAGCCCTTCCATCAAGGTGCCTCTTCAGGGCACGAAGAGATGTTAATCACTCGATGCCAGAACGGTCTATATTGCATCCCTCGATGCTTGGCATGTTTGAATTAGTTCGGTCATCTTGATAATGTTCGTTACGACAAATGACGGCGATGGTGGGTAATCTTATTACCAATACTTTATTCTCTTTGTCTTCCTCGTAATGTTTCATTGAAATACGTACTATAAAGCTATCCTATACACTGAAATAACAAATGTCATGGGAGCGTCGTTTGTAAAATCTCAAGTGTTGCTTGTACCGCCTAAAAGATGTCTAAATAGGCAGAGCGATATCAGTGCTGCCATTTCGACTAATAACAGTCGTCTGTAATGTCTTGTAACATCATCATGACAAGAATTACCAGAGTTTGAACGCAGAAAGATAGTTGGAGGTAGACGCATGGGACATTCCATTTCTGAAGTAGTGCGGGCAGTCAGCATTCCTCGATCAGGATCTCAAGCATGTACAGAGACTATCTCATTTCAGGCATTTCCTCCCACCATGGACAGCGTAGTGAATGACCACGGTTGCTAAATGCTCGTGGCCATTTGGAGGTCTTCATGTACCTTAACGCTGGGATGTTCCAGGAGAACAGTGCACCATGTCACCGGACCAACATTCCTCGCGATTGGTTTGAGGAGCATTCTGAACAATTCCAACGAATGTCTAATTCCACCTAATCGCCATAGATGAACCCCATCCAACAAATTTGGGATGTTATCGAACGGTCTATTCGTGCACAAGAGCCTACTCCTGCAACACTCACGCAATTATCGGCAGCTATCGAGATTGCATGGCTGAACATCTCTTCAAAGGACTTCTACCGAATGGTAAAGTGGCTGCATTTCTCCGGGCAAAATTAACCTACCGTTAAATGACGCTATTTTTACTAATGGTATGCAATTCACAACTATTGCAACAATGTACATAGTAGGTTCATTATCGAATTTTGTATTATAATTGTAATAAACTGCATTAAAGTTATAGCTGGTACATTGTTGAATAGGTATCCATGACTTTTGGCACTTCAGTGTACATCTTGTTAACTTTTTAAGTGCTTCACTTTTGTATACAGGGAGTAATAGAAAGGTTCATCACATTTCAAAAATCTATATTTTTTAAAAAAAATGAAGCTACAGAAATGAGTGGCATATTGAAATGTTTGTAATAATCTTAAGTTTTGTTTATAAGTGTTTTATGTGTCTTCTCCTGCTGCACGGCACACTTCTAACCGATAATCAAATTCCTCCCATATCTGCTGAATAATGGTGGCTGTTATTCGAGTTTTCTAGCTCCTCCAGATTTTCCGGAAAGGGGGCACAAAAACACGGTCTTTTACGTATCCCCACAAGAAGAAGTCACAAACAGTGAGGTCTGGGGATCGAGGTGGCCATAAAAAGGCTTTGGTTGTGCGTTCGCCATCTTGACAGTAACTGACAAGACTTTCCTACGTCTTCCAGATGCACCCTAGTGAGCTCTAACGGCATTGAATAAAAACTTAACGTTTCCCTCTTTCAAGTGGTGTACGGCTCATTTACCTGCGACCAACGGTTGCCGAACTATTTACGAATGAAATGTGATGGACATTTATCTTATACCCTGTAAATCAAATTTCATGCTAACTGGTTCAGAAACGCTCATTATAACATCATTTAACGGTTTCTGCGTGAAGGCAAATCAACTATGATTACCGTATACGGGTGTTTGTTGAAATTATTCAAACTGTTTCCGTATTTTGCACAAGAGTCACTTGATGTCTATATTATTTTACTAGCAGTTGAATATTTTGTATTTTGTTGTGAGTCATGGGTCTTGATTATTGAATTTCATACGAGTGATGAATCAAACTGTGAAATAGTACAATTTTGATGTTGTTTATAGACCTTTCCCTCGAAACCGAAACGGAGTAACTGCGCAGAAGCAGGACAGCAAAAAAATTTCCTTTTCCTGCCTTGAAATGTACAAGCACTAGTACACATCCGGAGGAAAACGGAAGTTTTTTTGCTGTCCTGCTTCTGCGCAGTTACTCAGTTTCAGTTTCGAGGGAAAGGTCTATATACAGGATACACGTAATTCAAATGTCCTTACCCGATTTCAAAATGCTGTACTCCTATTTAAAATAATCATACTGCGCTGCCATAACGTACAAAATATTCGTCATATCATGAAGTTTCAAAATGGTGATTTACAGATTTTCAATATGCGCCTCTCTAGTACTCGGCAATCGATGTTTTCATCTGGGGCACGAGGCCGACCTATGCGTTTCCGCTTACACAACCAATCCGTTTCTTGGAACGTTTGCTACCAATTTCTAATGTTCTTAGCAGTAGAGGCTTTCATAGCGAATCTTATACGAAATTCAAGATTCACGGTAATCACGGTCTCGCACTTGTTGAAGCGGAGGACGCAAAACGTTTTTTGTTGCTGCGTCGCTATATCGAAAAATAACTGAGACCAGGGAGACCCTACCGGCGACACCAACAAACTTGATCATACCTTCTTTCCAATGGTAGGTGGATCGTTAAACTGCCGTCAACGGTTGTTTATACAGTTATAGCCCTTGGAAAATCGTGTACGGACTTTTGAATCACGCTGTCTATCTGAACGCCATTCATTATTACTATTACCTATTTGCATTTTCTCTGTCTACCGTTACTTTGCAGTTATATTATGTCGATGATGCTGCTTCTTAACACGTTCACAATATCTTCATTAACGAAATATTTTAAGCCTTTAGTCGCTTCATCCATGTTCCTACTACAATTTTTAATCAGCATGTAGTCTTTCCATTCAACAGTCATGTGTTTATTGTTTTGTTGGAGTGATTGATGATCACTTTAATAGTAAACTTTTCCTCTCCGACCATTTAAGTGGAATCAGAAAAGATTTTTGCATATTAACCTCCCCTCTTTCAGTGAGGAGAAAAAAAAAGTAAATGAGAGGAATTTTAAATCGCCTTCTGGTAAAGAAACTCAAGCGCTATTTCGTTGTTAATTAATCTTTATTGATAGATGGAAAGTCATCCGTTTGATGTCTCGGCCTTTGAGAGAGGGGGTTGTGGGAGTAGTGAGTGGGGTGGGATGAGTGTTGGTGGAAAGAGCACCCCTAAACTGATTGGAGGATAACAGATGGAAGTTGTTCTCGCACGTGACTGACATTTGCGGCGACACAGAAGCGCGAGGGATCCTCCTATCTCCAGCTGACGCTGTTCGATTTCCCTCGGCGAGTTTAAATGAAAGCCCCCTCTCCGTACTCGGGCCCACTCTTCTCTGCTCTTGCTGCCGCCCGGGAGACGCTGCTGTCCCTTTCGCGCGCGCGCGCTCGTGCGCTCTGCTCTCGGGGAGAGCGAGATGCCTCCGAGAAACGTTCTGAAAACGCTGTCATCACGGAA
Organism: Rhysida immarginata; assembly: GCA_023313115.1. Taxonomy (NCBI): domain Eukaryota; kingdom Metazoa; phylum Arthropoda; class Chilopoda; order Scolopendromorpha; family Scolopendridae; genus Rhysida; species Rhysida immarginata. Next base: position 136,090 of record JAHWFO010084713.1, read on the forward strand.
AACAAAACATTGGCTTTCAATTCAGCAGAGCGTTTATCATTCGAGGAGGAAAAAGGAAGGTTCAATGAATAGCAAGGGCGGGGGGAGGGGGGATGGAAAAGTCGGGATAAATTGCGCGGCGGCGTTTTCTCCATCGATTGCTCATCCTCTTCCCCACCTCTTCCCTTATTTCCTCTGGAATTCTCCCTTCACGCGAGGTTCGGTATTGGACGCCGAGCTCGAAAAGGCCGGCAACCTCATTACGGGCATTCCGAAGCATCGTCTCCGAAGAAAACAGACAAGGAAGGAGAAAGGAGAGAGAAGGAGGAGGTGGTGGAAAGAGTTTTAAGAGAAACCTGCACAAACTGTAGTGAGGAGTGGGGAGGAAAGGAACGGAGAAGAGCGACCGAGCCGCTGATGAAGTTGCACCGACATTGGTAGCCATGTCCGGAAGGCTTGCAATCGCCTCGACCACCTCGAACGCAAAGATATAAACGAGAAGGAGGAGGTGGGAAGATAGGGGTTGGTGGAAAGGAGAACAAATCAGGAGGCGAGGGTGGAAGGTAGGATAGGATATGAGGGGGTGAGGTCATGGAGAGGAAGGTAAAAACGGAAACTGCTTCTTGGGAAAAAAAAAAGAGAAAAAAAAAAGAAGAAAGAAAGAAAAGGGGGAGGTTTCGCCATTGAGAAAAGCCAGCGCTCAAGTAGAATTTACCTTCATGTATAATGCAGGAGTGACTAAAACTCGCTCTGCAAACAGGGTTACCCCTTTTGACTGAGTAAAAACCCGATTGAGAGGAGAGTGAAAGGAAGGAAAGGGAAAAAGTTATCAAAGTACTTTTCGGTCGAAAAACTTTTCGAATTGAATTTATTTGGACAATAACCGCGGTCGGTTCGTTAATAGCAAAATTGTAAGCGTTCCAGTGCTATTTCATTCGGAAATAGAATCTCTATATAAAAATATGCTATAAAAATAAAACTCATCCTCATATCGTCATTAATACACCACTGATGCTTTCTTGAGGCAGGTTTTTATCCGCCGATGCCTGAAATTCTCGATTATTTCATGCGGTTATTTAATAAAGTGAGATCAAATTTAATGTGCCGCGAAATCAATTTATGTTAGGATGAGAGAAAATTATATAAAATAAAAAAGATGAACATTACATAGGAAATGTGGATATTGAAAAACGAGAACAATGGACGTTTTACGTCAAAATCATCCAAAAATTTCGTTTTGAGTTAAATTCGCTTTTCTTCTCCCACAGAAGGGTGCTCAATTCGATGTAGAATTCACGAAAGAGAGCTATGAAAAGTACTTTTTTGCTTGAAAAGCACCTAATACTTGGTATCCTTAAAATGTAACACAAAATGTCCGCTTTTCCACAAAGTTTTTTTATTCACCATGAACATACGCGTATTCTGACTACAGCGGAGTCATCTTTCAGCACGAGAGATATAATATTGCGACAGTGTTTATATATTTACATAACCAATCCGACAGAGAGACATAACTTGATGAAATTGACAAACAAGACCAATCATATAACAGAGAAGATTTTTGATGATATTGATAGATGCGTATTCTCATGGTGAATAAAAAAACTTTGTGGAAAAGTAGGTTTTTTTGTCATGTTATGAAAGGAAATTAATTTACTGTATCGATGTTTCGAAAGAAATTCTTTGTACCGAGGAGAAAAATTAATTAAGATTGCACTTTTAAAGCTATTGATTTAAACTAAAATTTGTTTTCTCTTAAACTTGAAAATCTTCTTTTACACAAACCTTAAATTTTATCCAAAAAAATTAACATATAATACATCCATTTTAATCAGCTTTTCTCTTTCTCTCTTTTTTCTGTACATTTCTTCCCTTCATTCTTTTTTTTCTGTTTTTCTTTTGCGCTTGGAAACGCAGGTCGTACTAAATCCCTGTAAAAAGGATTACCGACCTACTTGAGTCTCGGTCCCGGAGTTTCTCGGTAAAGTGCACCAAGTGCCTCAATTACCAACGGGTTGCCAATCCTTTTCACCTCCAAAACCCTCTTATTCGTTGGATCCACAAGAAGAGTGTCTGCCCGCTGAAGAATAACAAAAACTAAAAACCCTCTTAGTGGACTTTGTATTTTTTTTTGAAATTATAATAGGTTCACCTGTTATTTTTAAACCATTTGATATGATTGGTTCTTATTAAATAAAAAGTGAAGTAATTTGAATTCAGTTTATTTTGATTTAAATTTTATTCACACTGTATGCACATCATTAAAATACCAAAACATTACCCAATAAACGTCTTCTGATTCTTAAGAATGTATAAAAATTAAAGAAACTTTTTAAGTAAAAATTTAATATTAAATTTTAGAATTTTGAAAGGTTTAAAATATTTTTAAATTATTAATGAAAATAGGGAAGAAAATTCCGCAGTCTGGAATTTAAAACCATCTAACATGTGGCGCAGGATAAAACCCTCAACGACCATTCATGAGTTATTCTTTATTGAATTAAAATATTTGCTGGCGCTTTTTAAATGACAAATAAAAACCAACTGCTTTAATAGTCATAGAGAATTCATGTTCTTTTCTAAAGAAATTAGAATATAATACTTTTCTATAATATATCCATCGAAATAAAAACTAAGCATGTCCAATTAAATTTCCGATTTTAATTTATAAGCTTTGTTGTTAAGGAAAATTAACAACCTCTGACAATTGAACTCCGTAATTGGATAGTCCCAGCTTATCTTTCGTTGGACAGACTATAATGAAATTTATAGGTATCCAAGTACCTAAGACGTACTTCTGTTTGGAGTTATTTACATCCATCAAACAGTTTCGCATCCAATAAAACAGCCGCAAGTATAGTCCGTACAACAAGAGAAACTGTGGATGTGACGCAGGAAGTGCGGAATTAGAACATGTTCCCGAAGAGACAGGACATGTGTGCCTATTATAATTTTTCCTTCCTTTTAGATGCTGTATTCGAATCTAAAGTCAAAATCGAAAAATTCGATAAAATAGCCGACTGGACGACCGACTTCGTAAATAGAGTGTGCTGCAGTACTACGTTTTCTCAACTGGTTCATTGCATTACGTCGTGATTTATAGTAAATATTTAAACTGAGGAAATTTTATGCTAAGTACTCAATGGCAGATAACACGTTCCAGCATATCGTTGGGAATGAATACAAATCCTATTGTGGATGGTATCTTTTAATGTGTTGATGGTCTTAAGATCGTTTTCGTATACACGTTCTTTAAGATAAAATTAGACAATAGTTATTATAACAAGTTAAATTATAATTATTACAATAATTTTTGAACTCAATGTGGTGCGTTCCAAACAACGGGCAGTGATTGAGTTTCTTTTGGCGGAAAACCAGGGCATCTCAGATATTCATAGGCGCTTGCAGAATGTCTACGGTGATCTGTCAAAAGTGTTTGATCGTGATCCGTCGATCTGCCCGAATGAGAGTGTTCGCATGTTCCGACATTGCAGGAGTCAGAGGTGTGCACGGCCGGCCAGCTCGCGGGAGATGATGACCTTGCGGCGATGATGACACACGCTTTGCCCAACGACTCATCGTGCTTTTGTCCACTGCCAGATCACCGTAGACATTCTGCAAGCGCCTGTGAATATCTGAGATGCCCTGGTTTTCCGCCAAAAGAAACTCAATCACTGCCCGTTGTTTGGAACGCACCTCCATTGTAGACACTATTTTAACAGCTCACTATAGCGCTGTCACCTATCGGACGTCAATGAAACTAAACGAGACGAAGCGGAAATGTCTGAAAATGTTCCACAAGAAATGTCCAGTTTTTTCAACCAAAATTGGCCGAGAAAAAAAATGTGTTGCATTACTTATTGAACTCCCCTCGTACATTCATCTCTGAAGTAGTGTCTCTTTATATCATTCGGAGATCATATTTATATCTAATTCGAAGTATAGGTAATTGAGTGTAGACTTCTTCTAATCATTATGTAGAAAAGGCTATTCATTGTGTAGATTCTCAACCATTGTCGTATGCTTAATGTAGATGCATCCTATGCCGGAAGAATTGAAGATTACATTCGTCTTCCTTCTTCGACTGTAATAGACACAACACTCATTTAATTTTCGTTTTATTAAACATAATATTTTTATAAAACACGTATGCATTTATACAATGCTTTCTAAATATTGTCTTGAAATTTAAAAATATATAAATCAATACTGTAATATTAAATTTTTATGAATAGCCATTTTGAATAACCTACCTATTTAAAATTTTCCTTTCTTCAAAATTAATTGCCTATATTGCGTTACAGCGACTGGGATAGGCTGCTTGATGGCTGTCAAAGAGAGATATTTACCCTTCAAACTAATGGCAAACGTACCATTCGGTCGTGACGTTGAGTCGCTCAATCTCATGAGCGCTGCTGGTAGCATCTATAGCGCCACTCAATTTGAGTATACCTCGAATCAGAATAGATTGCTTATGGCCGACCGTTGTGGACTTGAAAGAGGTTCCCTGCGTCATCGTCTTTATTGGTTCTGATAGTCTCATCATATGCCGCGTGATGCTGGATATATGTATTTAAAAATCCTAAGTATTATCATCGCTATTCCAAATTCATACACAACATTTGTATTTTACAAAGATTTGTTGTTGGTAAAAGAACAAATTTTTATTCATTTGTTAATTTTCATTTCCCTTAAGTTATAAAACAAATTCTATTCCTTATTTGCTTCAGATTTTCAGAAACTATTGCTTCATATTTTAACAGGGTTAGTCAATTTTAGACAATTTTAATCATTTATGCGTTTAACATGAACTCTTTTTTGCATGTGAAAACAGCTTACTCTTCAAAGTATTAAAGTCGGAGTGCCCATTAAATGAAGTATCCATGTATATTCTTCCTTAGTTCTTGTATTTCATGCTATCGATATAACATTTTAATTCAATATATTCAAACAACAAACTTCACTTCTTCACTTCTAAACTTGCAGCAACATTTTATAAAATCTTTTTAGAATCATTTCATATAATTTGGTTTCTAATACATTTCACAGGTTGAGCATAATCTTTTGCAAGCTTATAAAATTTCCCATATTTAACATAAGTGTAGATTATTTGACAAATTCACTATCCTTAATGAATCTTTTTTACTATGAATAATAGTGAAAAAGTGACTTAATGAGAACTCAAGATTATCATCGACAATACTTCGTTTTTATTTACATAAGGCTACCAATAGGTCTGCTAAATCTATCTAGCAAACCTTTTTTCATAAAAACAATATTATTTATGAAAAAAAAACAACATAAAAATATTTAATTTTTATAGAGATTTGCAAAGCGTAGATAATTATCAGAGAGACTATTATGATTTTTTTTTATTTATGCATGACTCATTTAAAAATTTATTCCCACAAGTTTCGGTATGACGAATCATTAAAAATTATCTTCATTTACATTTGAATGGCATTCCCTCTATAAATTTTTAACTTGATACAGCAATTATAAACACGTAGATGGAATACAGAGAGAAAAATACTAATTTACATTGTAAAATAGATATCCAACTTCTGTCCAATGAGACAATTTGCATTGACACTTTTTAATGAAGGGCCCAAAGCGTAAAATCTCCTTCAGGAAATAGGTCAGAAGCAATTTAATGCCCTACTAACTGTTCTCAAGCTAATATTTTTTTATCGAATGTCTAAAAAAATGGGAAGCCGAAAGCTACATCTAGCTAAAACAATAAAATAATAAAAAAAAATCCTTCCATTAATTCGCTGCGGGACATTTTCTGGTGAATGTATTAAATCTCACAAATCATGTCAGTCAACGCAAAACAATTCAATAGAAGACTTTTCCCTGGCTATTTAGGTTAGAGAACGTTGTTCCACATTGTATAATAAGAAATAAAAATGGTAAGGCTGTTAAGTGAAACGATTAAATTTCACCGTTTTCTAATAAAAATTCTTAATTGTGATTTTATAATGAAAGAAATAAAGTAGAGTTTTAAGAAGAACCTCTTCGTAATTCTCTTTTCATGCATACGAGGGGAATGTTAAAAATGAATTGGAAATCAGGCTTCAATTATGTTATAACTTATTATCATTTGAAACTATAACCGTTTTACTAATTACTATACTACCATTGTGTTGCGAAAAAGGCATCGAATTGTTTCTTCCATTCTATAATTGTATAATCACATTTGTAACACTACTCTAAATAGTCAAAATACAGGGTGTCCACAAAAGAATTACCCAGTTTTGTTCGCTATATTTCTGAGATAGTTGAGCTCTGTGTCGCTATTCCTATATTCGTGAAGGAGAGATTCGTTAGTTGCAATTGCCAAGAGATGAGGGTTCGCCGATTTCTGAACAAAACCTACCCCGAACGTTGAATAGGTCGTTGTGGAAACCAAAACATTGCTCTCAGTCACTGCCCCCCTCTGCCTGTCCCCAGACTTCAAATGACTTATTCCTTCAGGACACCGTCTTTAGGCCATCTTTGCCAGGAAACTTGGACATGGTTAAAACTCGAATCACAAAATCAATTCCAGATAACTGGACATGCTGTACAGAATGCGAAATTAAAGTTAACTGTTGGGGGGCACATCAAACATTTGTAAGATTATGAGTTTGTAATATAAATGTTTATTTTAATCATTATATTTTGTAATAAAGAAATATAGTAAACTAACAGTAGGGGCTTATATTGTGGACATTTAAATTCAGTACGCTTTGAATTTTATATTGCCAACCATAAAAGTCTTCATTGTATTCTTTCGCCGAATATACAGTACTTATTCTTTCATAGTGATAAAGAATCATCATTATTATCATCTTTGCACCCCCGTAGTCAGTGAACTGTCAGGATTCTTAATTGATCCTTACCCTTCCGTTTCGAGCCATGTGGACTATACTTGAACATCCAGATCTCTTCCAGCCACCTTTTATGTCATCCTCTTCTTATTCTTCCGTTTCCTTCCTTCATCAACGTCTCAAAGTCTTTATCATTCTGTCTTCTTTCATCCGGCAAACATGTCCGAACATCGTTAATTTCCTTGATCTAATCACCAATCGTTAGTCTTCGTGTAAATCTTCGATTACTCACCCTGTGATCCCTATTCTTGCTATATTCCTGCTGTACGTACTTCATTTCACACGCGTTTGATCTTACGTCCTCTTTCTACCAAGCTCATTATTATAAATGTATAACCATTTTGTTTTATCATCAGTTTGATGGAATGGAATGCAAATTTAATTAGGAATGCATCTACAAAGGTCATTCACAGGCTTATTCAAGTTGATGAATATTTTACCATTTATAAAAGTAGAAGTATCAAAATTATGAAAAAAATAGATTCAACAGTAAAGATTAAAAAGTACCAGGTGGTTATAATTAAACTTCCCCTATAAACGGCATCCTACAGCGCAAACGGGTGAACGGAATGCAACGAAATTTTGTATATGGGCTATACACGACATGCGCTCACGGAATTTCGAAAAAAAAAATTTAGTTCCAAAATGTCCACCAGAGGGCGCCTTTTCGGGAAAAACATGAAATTTAACACAATAAACGACCAAAACGGAATACAGAAACAATATTAATAATCCAGAACAAGAATTATGAGTAATAAAATGCAAGACCGGGAAAAGCCGTCAGTTGTAGGAGAAAAATGTCGTTAAATTTCAGGTGAGCCAATAAGCAATTACCCTGATAGCCCCAGTTTTTCAAAACATAATGAATTAAAGGTCCATCATTTAGATTATGTTTTAGGTACGTCGTCTTCCTGGTCCAGTAGATTGCTTGAGGTAGATTGACAATTTTAAAATTCTGACTTCGGATTCTTAAATATCATCAAAAATAAAAAAAGAATAGGAATGTCTCAAAGACGACCCTTTATCTTTGTCTTCATTGATAAAATTGAGTTCAAAGTCTTATGATTTTATGGATGAAAACAGATAGAAGATTGGTCTTTAAGACATTCCTATTCTACTTTTTGATGATCTTTCAGAATTTCAAAAATCTGAAAGGGCACACACACACAATAGGGCACAAGTCTATTTTAAAAACTTGAATGATGAAATTTGAGCACGGTCTTAAAAACCTAATTACTGGTGGAGAATTATTACCAGTTTGCAAAATTAAAATTGCGTCTTGTGAAATAAAAAATATAGTTATTTATGTCGTGTATTTTTAATCACAAACAGAGTGGAAACAAAGAGGTATAGTGAATAATAAATTTAATAATTGGAATTTAATTTTGATACAAAACTCGGCAGAGTTAGCGAGTTAAATATAAAGGATTAAGATGATAATTAGTCCAGGTCATCTTCCTTAGATACATCCGGTAGGCTTCTAACTAGCATCGGGTCGGGGTATCCAACGTTCCCTCTCGGGGTAGGTTCCGTGGCATCCGAAGAGTAGCGATGCACCACTTCCGCTTTATCTGGGTCTTGGAGGAAACGGAATGTCTTGGCTGCGATGGATGCCGCAATGATAGCGGGCGGCGACCTAATCGGGTTTGATGACCGAGGAGTTGGAGCTAATAGAAATAAATTCAAGATTAGTAGAGGTCAGGAGCTTGTAACATGCTTAACTCTAAATTTAAAGTCTTAACACTTAGTTCGATTCTACAAAATACCGGACAACGCGGTGCTGCTGTCCAAGCGCGGACAATCCACAGGGCGCCCCGCGAGATAGCCGGCTGGAATTGATGCTCCTAACGCTGTCTGGTGAAGCTCGCTGTTCCTCGGGACCGTTGTGGACAGATGGCCGTAAGAGGACTCCTGCCCTTGCGATTGCTCGATGACGGCTAAAAATGCTGATCCTTCAGCATTCGTGCTATTCGGTGTATGGCTCCTCAAATTCGGGGTTGAATCGCCCTCATCTCTTGCTTGGGCCGGGCGGATGAATGCTGCATCCAATTTACGTCGCCTTGATCCAAATTGAAGCCGGGTTTGGAGCGGAGACGGCGGCAGCGGCGGTCTTCTCCCGTCGGGCGATTGTGGCTTGGCACGGTGACTACTATTACTACGATAATAATTATGGATAAAGCTCTTATCTATAGTTTCATTACTTGAGCTTGGTCCTCTGTGCCTCGGTGATCTGCGATCCTTCTTCTTGAATTCGCTGGAACATTGCATGAATTCCGGTCCGCCCAAATGGTTCCTAAACTGAAGAGGAGAGATTGCCGTCTGATGATTTTTCCTTTTGCCTCGCCTTTTATCCGGGGTTGGAGGATTCTGAGCCGAGATTGCGCATACCGCCCTCCAATCCCGATGCTCAGATCTCTCGATCCTCCTCCAATCCCGCGGCCTCAGGTTTACTTCTCCTGACGGGGCCCGTCTACTACCGACGGGGGTGTTTTTCTTTTTGTCATCTTTTTTTTCCGTCAAATCTTGGAAATAATGTTTCTTAACATTATTCCTCTGGCGAGGATTTGACAATTTATCTTTTTATTCACATTTTACCCTCTGGTAATCTCCCATATTTTAACACTACTTTAGCTTGTTGATTGTCTCCTGTATTGGGATTTTAAAATTCCACAAGCTGTTTTTCTTTATTTTTATTGTTGCAAAGTGTATTTTTATTTTGCAAACTACATTTTTAATTCTACAAATAGCATTTTTATTTTGAAAATGCATTTCAGCATTCTAAAAAGCTGTAAAAAACAGCTTATCGGCTACCGGAAATGGTATTGGGGAGCGGATGTTTGCATCGATCTGTGCTGCAATCTAATCTCAGCTTTGTAAATTATTAAGTAGCGGAAGAATGGAGTACTTATTGGTTTTACAATCTCCGTCTGTCCGTCTGCCCCCTTCATATTTAAAAAATTTTTTTTTCACATAGAAAGTTGAAATTCAGAACGCAGCTTACCATGGGCATGTCCAGCTTCACTATCTAATTTTTTTTTGATTGACCCACTGGGATCGGAGTTATGGGGGTGGAAGTTACAGGTTGAATAATGATCTTAAAGAGATCGAAATAGTATTCGCCGAATAAAAAAAAAATTTGTGGACAAGAGGTTGTGGTGTCCGTGAATTAGTTTTTTGACAGATAATTTTCTTATAAGACTATGTAAAGTATAAAGCCTTTAAAATACATATTGCTCTTGATAATGTTAGATATTTCGTAGTCTGCAAGGATCCAATTCAACATTTTGGCCAAGTAACTTTAATGCCGAAAATTGTATTATCTTATCGATTATTATCACTACCGTAGTCATCAACATCCTCCCCTGGAGTGGTAATTATACCATCAGACGTTCTGTCAGTTATGCATATGAGCAATATCATCTTCAGTTTCTTCCATTTATCCTTCCATTTAAAGTTCAGAAGGAGTTGATTTCACTATCGACTTTGAAGTATCTTTCGTTGCTGATACGCCACGCGAGTTACCTGTTCTTGAAACCGCCTCAGTTTGCGTGCATTTTGAATGTTCCCTTAAGGGCAATTTGATTTGTGATAAACAATAGCGCCATAATAACATGAGAGAATAGAGAGAAAATATTTACTTAGAAACTATTTAAGAAATAAGTATTTACCTAGTTAACGTTTCCCAAACATTATAACCTTATTATAACTTCCAAAACAACATCGTTAAAAATAAGCCATCCCCTCAATCCTTTGCTTGGTGCATTAATTAAGCTTTTATATTAAGAAATTCCGAAGTCGTGTGAGATTTAACTAGTCAAGAGATTATTTCCAGCTTCTACTCCCTTCTTATTCCCCTTCTCTTTCTTTTTTTCTTTCTTCGCTAATTCCCTTCTTGATCGTTTGCCTCGGCCCGTTTCGAATGAAACCACGATTATCTCCACGGCGAAGGCGAAAGGACTCGAGCGTGTCTTTTTGGGTAAAAATTTTATCCTTTCATGGTTTAATTAAAACGCTTTGAAAAATATGTTCACTACCTACCTTCTATGCGGCTTTTTTTGAAATTCTTTATCCTCATATTATAATAGATGACGCAAGCATCTTAAGCATTACGTTGCTATTAACTTCCTCTGTAAGTAGGAATTTCCAAGGATATGTTAGAGCATAATTCTGAAAAGTAAAACTCTTAGAACTAGTAATGAAAAGGAGAAACAGTAATTAAAGAAATTATGAAATATAAGCAATAATCTAATGGAAAATATTAATTCTAATTTGCAAATTACTAATAATAAAATTACCTTCACAACTCTTACGTCATCAAAATGTCTAAAATACTTCAGTCATTTTATATGGCGACTAAAGAATCTGTTGCATTTCTCTGACCTGAGCATAATATGGAGATATCTCAAATCTGTTGCAGCCAATAAATATAAGAAGACGTGGGTGGGCTATCGGTTGGTGACCTTTCGCTGACATGGTTATCTCAGATCATAACATGTAGGTATCAATTTCCAATTACATTTCAAGAAATCGACACATAATAGATCTCAGTATTCATGCTGAGGGGAAGTCTGCTGTTTGGAGCTTTGTCCCGATAAAGCCGAACTGCAGCAACAGAATTCTCATAAGCAGCACCACAGTATACTATCAGTGGCAGTCATTTCCTTAACCGTACTCAGCCATTGTACAATTATCACACTGGTGTAACTGTGGCTATTATACCAACTGAACAGAAAGGGGACGCTGTAATGAAATTCACTAGAAGCTAGATTTGCAAGTACAAATGTTTCCGTTTCATAGATATTCATCCGATTATGAAGCGGTTTTTTTATTGTATTCATAATTGAAGTAGGAACAAGATTGAAATTGAAAAATGGCCTGTATCTGTTACCAATTATATGTCCTAATTTGCATAATCAGATTATCGGAAGGTCACCACCGTTAGCTCTCCCGCGGCTTCCTATTTATTGGCTGCAACAGATTTGGAATATCTCCATTTTTTAATAGACTTTTTAGTCATCCTGTCTATTTAAAGCATAAAAAAATCTTATTGGTTAAAACAGTTAATCACAGCAACAATCAGTATGTTCGGCCGATGTTATTACATTGAAAGAATTATAATATCTTCTGCATAAATAATCCAAGTCAGGCAACCGAAATGCCCAGGACTGATAGGATTTTAAGGAATTCAGTGATGAAAATGAAAGCCTTTCTAAAGAAAGCCTTTTGTTGTTAGGGTTAGATGAAGTTGCTAGGGCAAGGAATACTTCTAACGGAAAGGTGTCGTTCAAAGTGAATGAAACGCTCCGAAAGGTTAAATGGAGAGAGTAGTAATTCTCTTTATATTCAAACATGTAAGAGTCCTTTAATTTGTAAGCATTCCTACTTAATGAAATGAGCGTAAATTGTTGAAGCGTTCTGTTTAAGGTTTATTTCTTCATAATCTATTGATAAAGCGTTTCTACATAAGCATGTGCTATTGACAACGATTTGCCTAACAGAAATCTTTTGATAATGTAATGCGTAAGTAATTATCATACATGCCATATCTTAGCAGTGAAAGTTTCCAATGGTACCATAATGGTATCATTAAAATAAGTACCACTGAACCAATTTCGACTGTCATTATATTTACGTTATATTCATTCATAACATGTCATTACAAGTTGTTTGATATATTAGGTTCTCATATCTAATCATTAAAACTCGTGCAAATGAACCATTTTTGGTAATAGTGGTCTTCTCTGTTAATTGACCTTTATCATAAACTCTCGTTCTCACACACTTGCTTAGCATTCGTAGCCTTTACTACTCATGTGACCACATAAAAAATGGCGTCCCTTGGTCGTGTTGTAAGCATTTGTGATTTGAGTAAAATTCACTTTTTTTACATTTTTCATAGGTTTTTACTACTTTAAAGATTTTTATTATTATCTTTATTAATTTAACATACATTATTAACCTGAAATTTGCAAAATATAATGATTTAAATGTTTACTGATAACCTTTCATAATTTTAATTCCATAGTCATTTCCAAATTACCTATAAAATTATTTTCTAATGATGTTTATTTCTTTCTCCTCACTCTGACAATTGGGAATACAACAATATTTAACCATAGCAATAAAAATTTTAAACAACAACAAGCCGGCTCGGTGGCCGAGAGCGTTGAGGCGCAGGTCTTTCCGCTCTCGTAACCAGCGAGTTGCGGGTTCGAATCCCGCCAAGAGCATGGATGTTTGTGTTTGTCTATTTTCATCATCATCGTTTCATCCCATACGGCTAGTCTCCTGGAAGAGGGAGATGCGAGCTGGAAATCATCAAATCAAACAACAACAATTAAAACTTTCACTTAAGATACAGTCAACAAATGCCGTTAACACGTCCAGTGTCCGCCATTTGCATTTTGTAAAAAAATCAGTGACGTTTAGTGGCAACCAATCACAATACAGGGGATAAAGGTCAATTGTGTTCTTTTTGCCTAAGTTGTTCGAACGATAGTCGAAAATTTGGAACCGTTTGAACGCTAGAGCACCAACAGACAGACAGATGGACGGCACACATTGTGAAAACATAAGTACCCATCGGTTCTAATAATAAAAATTTCCGTCCTTTTATTAAATAACTCCATTTTATTCTCTGAATGACTTAACTAGGTTTCATCTGGCTTCTTGTCTAGTTCAGCTTATTTATCCTGTTTACTTTCTGGACGAGTATGGCGGTGAAAGCATTGCTTCCGCTATATCTTAGCGGTCGCCGAGCACATCTCTCCTAGTCTTTAACGTGGACAAGGTTCTCGCAGACATAATTCGACACAAATCAGAAAATGAATTAAAATGTAGCAGCATTGGGTAGTTTGTTTTCTTGGATATACCTTATATACATGTATGATTAAAATTCGAATTTGTAGTTTATGGCAAACATTATCATTGAAAAGAATTTAATTAGCGCCAAACATGTAGGACATTCACGGTTTATAGACATTCTAAGGAAAAATTCATTATTTGCAACGGAAATTTTGTCATTTCATAGAATATAAGTTCATTTGTATACTTAAACTTTTAGTAGAATCATTGATTTTGTGGCTCCGCATAACGGACAACTTAAGCAAACGATTACGGCTCCATATGCACGTAACCAAGTTTGATGTTTAAATAAAACAAAATATGAGAAGAACAGGGAGTGTATTAATTTAGAAGAATCAAGCACTTTCAATGAAAATTAATTTGTACTCATTCTTGAAGGTTATTAAAAGAATTTTTCCATTATGAATAAAGATCGCTAAATGGTAAAAGTAAAAATAACAGCGGAATATTTTGGTGATCATTTTGATTATTTTAAATCACCAATTGAAGCACTTCAGTGTTCTCTAGACATGTATGCATTTAGGGATCGACTTTTCCTTGTCAGTATCTTGTTTAAAGTTTCATATGCATTCATTTTTTAAGTTTTCAATTGCTTTTCAATTGCACTAGCCACAAAGCAAATCATGTCGTCTTTAATTAATGAAGTTTAATGTTGCCTTACAATATACAAGACCTTCTTTTCCACGAATTCGTAATTAATTGTTTTTTACTTGGTAGTTGAGTACACGTAGTTGAACTTTTAAAAACGAAAAGCAGCTTTTAATTTAAAAATTAAATTTCAATATATAAATTGTGATATTTGTGAGTTGCAAATCTTCAATACATGTTTGGACGAAGTATGAAAAAAAATCATTCATCAAATTCAATATTGCTTATGAAAATTTAAACACCAAAAGGGAATTTGATAAAATAAGATGAATAAAATTCTGTCTGCAAATCCAAATTTAAATGTTTACATTAAATTCATAAACTATTCATTCATCGTTATATTTATAATTTTTTTCTAAAACGCCCCCAGTTCCAAACAGAATGCTCTTTAATAGCGTAATTTTGTTCATCTTGAAAAATATCCCTCGAAGAGCTTTTCAATTGTCGACGAAAACATTTTCTAATAATTCTGAAGCCTTTGTGGAAACTACTCCTAGGATTTTTTATTTTTATTTATTTATTTTATTTATTTATTTATTATATAAAATCAGAATATTGGATGTTCCGAAGGTCACACAGGACCTGTGTGGAAGCATCGGATAGGTGTATAAAAATACATATGTAAACAATTACAATGTAACAATTAAAAATTAGGTAAAATTGAGACAAATACACATAAATCGTAAAATTGCGTATAAAAAAAACTAATAATGAAAAGGAGATGAGAGAAAATAGTGTTTACAGCAGGAGAGCAAAAGGAAAACGAACAGCGAACGGGGGCAGACAGAGCAGAACATCAGTGGGCTTCGTCGATAAACAGATCGCCAGCTAATAAAGATGATTTCAGTTCCTTTTTAAAGATGATGCATACAGAGAGATGTTGTTGCTTGTTTCAAATGGTAAGATTTGCCAGGCTATAATACACGAGTATGTTAGACTTAATCTTCTGAAGTTGGTGGAATGATTTGGGAGTCGTAGGTAGTTAGCTTTGCGTGTTGCATAGTTACGGAAGTGGCCATTTACTAAAAAATTAATAGGAGTACTTAATGTATATATGTTACAGAGAAGTTTAAAAGATAAAATCATTAGATGGTACCAGTAGATTTGAGTAACAGATAGCAGACCCGACTGATGAAGTAGCTTTGAAACGCTGGAGAATCTGGGGACCCCGAAAGCAATTCTAATGAACCATTTTTGAGTTCTGTGGAGTGTAGATAGATTTGATTGAGAAGTGTTGCCCCAAAAAACTATACCATAGCATAAATGAGAATAAATAAAAGAGAAGTACAAGAGTTTAAGGGTGGGGAACGAAAGGAATTTCACGCGAGAAATGAAGCCAAGAGCAAGGCTAATTTTCTTCCTAATGTAGGTGACGTGGGCGGTCCATGACAGATCTTCGGCGATTATTAGACCTAAGTATTTGAAGCTAGAAACGGGGGTTAGAAGGTGTTGGTTGATCCTTAAGACTATGCGAGAAGGGTCTACTCGTTTATTTCTTAACCTAAAGATTAAGTAATAGCATTTTTCGTAGTTCAGATTTAGAGAGTGATTATTTGCCCAGATGAGCACTTTAGTCAACAGATCGTCTACTTGTTTGCAGCGATTGAAAGGTCGTCTTCAATATCATTGGACAGAAGGAGGGTAACGTCGTCGGCATAAAGATTACATTTTGCTGGCCCAATAGAATTCACGAAATCGTTAATGAAGAGGTTGAAAAGTAAAGGAGAGAGGGTAATTATGAAAATTAATGAAATTAATTAATTAAAATTAATGAAAATTAAAAATACAAATAGGGGGTAATTATATACAGAATGCAGAGATAAAATAAAAAGAACTTATAATAAAAAGCCGGATCAACGTTTTCAAGCTGCACTAAACTCATCAGGTCCATAGCTTCGTCCAAAGAAACATTACATCCACGTTATTGCTTTACATAAAACAACAACTTAATAAGTTTAATTAACCGTTTACTTACTATAAGAGTCGTACAAATGAAAACGAAAATTATTTATTTTATCCAAAATGTATACAAGGAATTTAAAAATACTCTCCAAATGCGTTAAGGCATTTATCCCCCTGTGTAACAAGGCGTGTAATTCCTTTATGGAAGAAGTCTTTCGGTTGCGTGTGAAACCATTCCAAAACCTCTTCCTTCACTTCATCGTCCGACTGAAACCTGCGGCCTTTCAGATGTTTCTTGAGTAACCCAACAAGACTTTCATGATTTTCACCGAAACTCACCCAAATGGGTGGATTTACAGTATCGTGCACACTTTTTGCCAAACTTTCATGGGGATAAGTCAGGGCTGTAAGGTTGCATTGAAAGTAAAGCTGCATTGCTTCCCAGTTAAAATTTTAAACGAGGTCTACCGTTGCTTTTGAGGTGTGAGGACGCGCATTGTCGTGTAGAAGAAACACTCCTTCTGTAAGAAGTCCAGGACGCTTGCATTTGATGGCAGCGCGCAGTGCCTTCAATGTTTGCCCATATCGTGCTGCGTTCACTGTAGTGCCTTTTTCAAGAAAATTCAGTAAAATCGGGCCTTTGCGATCAAAAAACACGGTCAACATCACCTGTTCCTATTTCGTTGACTCCATTTTGTTGTTTGGATGAAGCGATCACTCGCAGAGCTTCGAAGCGCGAGCTATCGTTATTTCTCAACTGCAACCTATTGTTCAATTTGCACGTGGGGTTTCGCAATTGTTGAAAACAAAAACTTATAATTTTCATTTGTACGACCTGCACGTCGTCTTTTTTTTTCACACACAAAATTTTCGTTTTCCTTTGTTACGACCCTTAGACTACGTTCGCACTACGAAAGTAGTTACAAATTGAACTAGTTTCTTTTCTGGTTGCAGGTGAACCAGTTCTAATTGAACACTAGTTTTATCATCCTCCTGTTCGCACTGGAAATCCTCTTTAGAGGTGGAAATCCAGTTCCAGACACAACAAATACAGCGTGCCCTGGAATGATTAATGCTTCTTCATCGGTATTTAAAGATGGCGCTTTTTGTTTTCCAAATTTAGTTTCGACATCTTTCCACTTTTCTTGATTTGTTTGAGATTGAGAACACTGTTGTTTGGTAGCCATTGTATATTTTTAATCCGTGATCGTATCGCTATTCGTGAAGACTTGTGGGAAAACTACCCAGAAGTCTTTGCATGAACAAGCACTCTCCAGCCCCAGATCCAGTTTGAGAAACTGGGGTTGGAAACCCCAGTTCCAGAGCCGAAAGAACTAGTTCTTCTTACACCCAGTTTTGTTCGCACTTCACTGATAAAACTAGTACCTCTGATAGAACTAGTTTCTTTTGGCTAGTGCGAACGAGCCTTTATATTTTATATGAGGTTTTTGCTATGCACGAACCTTCGTTCTTAATAAAAACTGATCCTTTATTTAACCTTTTATTTAGAAATTGGCTTTTCCATCTAAAATTTCTACCTTTTACCAAACTGATCTATGATCGGTATCTATACAGTGACGGGCTAAAGCATTTTGATAGTCATTTAGACGTATAACCCCATCGTGATAGTCTAACTATTGTCTCATACAAATAGCTTCACTTTGTTTATATCCTTACAATATTCTTTTTTTTTGCCATTTTTTTTTTACAAGTTTCTTTAACTTAGTTGAGATTTATAAATAAAAGTGGTACATTATTTAAAAAGTACCTGTTCAAAGTATATCAAAGCAAAGGCAAAATGAGATGACTTTATGCAACCTGCTTATAATTAATTCAGTGAAATGCTAACGTCAGAAGTAAAGTTAAAAGTGAAGTTTATAAAAAGAACATACACGGATAAAAGCAATGTTAGTGCAATATTTTAAGAAAGGAGAACAGTATTTTATGTTCGGGTTAAATATTCATGTAGTGCGGTACATTAGCGTTTACTTCCGCCCTTAAATTACCCTATATATTATAATAAATTTTAATAAAATTTAATTGGAGCTTGAGTAGGCCTATTCTAAGTTTTTCTTTTATTGGCGAGAGAGGAAGACGACCAGTTAATACCATTTACGCATCATGTTAAAATACAATTACGCTAATGCTTGGTTTACATTAGATCGGCAAGGCGACAAAGTGGCAGTTTCTGCCCTCTTCCTCTTGCCGCCCATCATTTAGAGAGGCGGCAAAAAAGAAGCAAAAATAAAATGGCGGATTCGATTCTATATCCATTTATTGAGTTCTTTGAGTTTTATTTTTTTATTTATTTATCTGCGGCGCATATTTTGCTTTGGAAGCCGTGAAAAAATACTTTATAGAAGGATGATTATATTCAATGGTAACGAATTGGTTGAGAATTTTTACCAAGAAAACCCGTTTCTCCACCAACGATCGTGTTCTATTTGGTGGACTACTGCCCTGCACCGTATCTTCCACTTTAACGCCGAGTAGTCTATTGCCCTGCACATCTTCTGAGATGTCTGCAGAACGGCGAGGCTGATGTTGTTCCATTCCTGTTTGCAGACTATCCAGAGACCCTCAATGGGTGTTGGACGGCGTCGAGCAAGGGCTCGTTTCAATAATCCAATTCCACAGAAAGCCATCGGGGATGCATCTGGTGATTTGACAGGGATAATGTATCATGAAAGGGTATATATAACGTGAATTCCAGTTTCATCTTCCAAATCCAACAGAAATTGAATGGCCGAGTTTGTCGTATGGCTGGAGGCTTTGTCTTGATGCAGCCAAACTTTGCTTTTGTCCTCTCCATACAATGCGGGAATTTCCTCGTGGAAATTTGTACTGAGAATATGCTGCTGATAGTAAAGGCAGTTAACCTTAGCCTTCCTGTCCAATCTTCTGATTGTGAGCTTCCCGTTGTACGAATATCCCGCAATCACCATAAATTCTATTGCAAAACTTTCCTTACATTCCTTGAACGACTTTTGATATGACTTCACGTAGACAGTAGAAAATCGCGCAGGGTTTGTTGCAATCGTTGAGGGAGTCGTAGGCTTCATTCAAAGTGAGACATACTTCCATCGTTCTGCTGTGAGAACCTTCGACACTTCCTCTTCCTTTCTGCGATGTTTACGTTCCTCTTTGGGTTGCTGGATTTTCACACAGGACAAGTTCCTTGACCTTTCAAATCACCTGTAGTGTTCGGATAAAGGAAACTTGAGACTTTTGCTGTTTCTGGCCAGTTGGAATTAACCCTACCCGGGATTTTCCTTTTCCATTGCCTTTTTTCGAAACAGAGATATTTCGTATTTTACATGCGCTAATTATAGCAGAATAACTGTAGTTACCGTCGGAAAGGGCAGTAATGTACTCTTCTCAGTCAGGTCCGATTTTCGGAGACATTTTTCCATGACATTTACTACTTTCGAATGAAATACGACAATGCGGATGTAGAGTTCTTATGCTGTAAGGTGTAATGGAAGAGTTCACTTTATCGCGCTCAATAGGTAGGGACGTCATAGAGATAGTAGACTTTATACCCTCATGCGCGATCTGTGAGTTCCTTTTTTCACTCAAGCCTGCTCAAAACCTCTCGTTGCAGCCTATTGTTGAAGTACATGTACCAGGATTTAAGAAAATTAGAGCATTTTAAAAAAATTGCCCCTACCTATCCCTACCTATTGAGCGCGATAAAGTGAACTCTTCCATTTCACCTTACACTGTGACAACTCTAATAGCATCATTTCACGTGCTTTCTGTCACGTGCATGTGACCCGCAGCATTCACGCGATCGTTACCAAAGATAGTAATCGATCTTTTGTAATCGATCTATCGAAGTAGCGATTTTTTTTTTAGATACACGTATATTATTTTCCAAATAAAAATTAAAATATATACCGGTCATTAAAATACCATAACCTAGTATCTTGACAGTTATAAAAAAAGTTGTTTTTTAGCCCTTTTATTCCTAAATAGCAGTTACCACTTTTCATCAGGTACTTGATCATTTGACTAACAATGTAAGATTAGATTAAGCATAGTCGGCAAGCGGCAAAGATTAAACCAATCCTAAGTTCTGCACTTGAAAAATATGCCGCCCTTGACATGGGATGTGATGTACGTCAAGCAAATTTCACAGGCATCAGGAGACCACCTGGATGATAAAATGTAAAAACAAAATGCAGCATAGAGCTGCTTCATTAGCTTATATGTGACATTATCTGAGCAGTGTCACACATCTTTTCAAGCACTGAGACATCAGTTCGCTGTAACTGTTCTACGCTTTAGCAATAAATTGCTGAAATTGTCTTGTCTAATAAATGAAGCAATCTACCGAGACGTTTTTCGCTCACTTCGTTGGATCGATACACTTTGATTAAGAGAAGTACTTAACTTAGATTCGTTGCCCAAAACGCATATAAATAACTGTTGCCATCTTGCAGGGGGTGTTTTTATTATGACGAAAGCGACGAGGTTGACAGATCTTAAATACTGCCAGTCAGAATGACTATACACGGCTGCGACTTCGAAATGGCCATTGTATACAAACGACTTCGTCAGAGCGATTAATTACAGTCGGGGAATCGACAATAGCAACTATCGAAACGATTAATTATGTGTTTCGAGATGATTCCAAAATCTATTTTCCTTTCAATTAATACGAAATTTGTATCCTAATTCAGAGTCAACATATAGTTTGCAATAACAAACACACAGCCAGATAGCCCTCTTGAATGCTAATAGCAGCTTTTAGTTTATCCATTTCGTTGAGAGCGTCAGCTGCAAATCGAATGGCCAATGTGACGGGAAATCACAAAAGTAGTTAGCTGTAAAGCATATTATACCTTCATCAGAATAATAAACACACCCATATTATACAGAGGCAGCTAATACAGACGAATCTCAACAATACCATCATTATTCTTTGGAACAGAAAACGTGATGTAATATGTCGGCAGTCTCTAAAACAATTCAATTATGCAAGGAAACCGACGTTTCATTGCTAAGTCAGAGAAATAAAAATTATCTTTCCTTCAAATTTATAAAATCTAAAAGATGCTACGTGATTCTTATAAATTGTCTTATTCTTTGAGCTTTCTAGTGTTTAGAAAATTTAGATTCATGTATTTATAAATTTAAAGCAAAGCACAAATGAATAAATGTATAAAAGCATTGGTATATGTCAAAGCAATTTCAATAGAGATGCATAAAAGCTGTATTAGATCTAAGTATCTGAAATATTATTATAGCAGATAACTCAGTTTTAAATAAAACTACATATTAAAAGAAATTAATTTTAATCCAGTGATTTCGGCACTCTTGGTCGCCTCTGATGTCCGTGGTCCCTGGTACGAATTCAGATCGTGGAATTTTTTTCTATCGTATTTCGTCTTAACATGTTTACCTTATGTTGAATGATTATCTCCAGCATTTATTTATTAAGTTATCAAGGATATTGGAACATATTTTTTGGAATCAATATTTGTTGGGTTTTTTTTGAACCAAAGTTTTACTTCGCTTTATTTATTACAGCATAAATCAACTTGAATATAGAAAAAAGATCGTGATTCTCTTGAATGGAAAATTCTCTCAATGCACTGATTTATTTCTAGCACAGCTAGCACATCTATTAAGAATCATGTGGTCCGCTGGCGAAGTTCTGGAAAGCATTGCAAAATAGACCGTTGTATTTAATTATAAAATTAGCGCTGTCATTCCTGGAAACCTTTATTTACTCATTTGTGATGTACTGAAGGGAAAGAATTAATGAATTTAGATGTTGACTTCATGCATATCTTTGCCGAAACCAATATAAAGATTTTCTACCTTTGTTTTCGTTAACGTAAAAATATGCACTGCGCATCTGGTTGCCTTCCATCGTTCGAAAATAATTAGAAGAATTAAAGTGTTTGTATTTAATCTCTCATCTGTTGAAAATAAATTTGGGAATTAAAAAGACAAGCAAGAACAAACATCTACAATAAATTAGAACTGACATCGGTTATCTAGTTTACAGGAAAATTTTAACCATATAAGAAAGAGCAAATATTTTCCCAAGAGTTTAAATGAAGAGATTTGTTTTAGAGTAAGTTTATTTCTCCTGTTATGTTATTAGTTTTCCATTAAAAAATAAGGCGAAAAAAAAGGAATGGATATTATAAAAATTAAAAATCGCATATTGATTGGTGTCATTTCTCGCTACTTAACATAGGCAAAAAATTTCAGCGGTCGAAAAGATGCATTCTAAAAGATTCAAACGATTTGAAGTTAATTTTTTAACCTTAAATAAGACGAAAAAATTTCCGAAAAAAAAATTAGACAAACCCCAGGCTAATTTACACCCGACTCACGTTCTTTGTCATGAGACTTGCACCTGCTGTTACTTATTAAAAAATTCATCGGTGGAAAATCAAACATTTTCCGTGAAGAGTGGGGATTCAATAGGGATAATAAATAAGAACCCGAATCACAATTCAGTCACAACAGATCTTAGCGTTGGGCCAAACTTTCGACAAGGACAGTTTATTAAAATTTATCGAGTAATTACAGTGTGTTTGAGCTTCTCAAAGTGATGTTTAGTAGATTTTATTGGCCATGCGATATAAATAGAACTATTTCTTATTTGAAATTAACTCTGGTGGATTGTGTTACTATGCTAAATATGCTTAGTCTAATCATAAATATGATTAAATTATGACTTTGCAGAGTCTTAGGGTATAATTTATTTTGGGGCACATTCGTGAAGAGAATACGATAAATATTTTTCTTACTGCTATATATTCAGAAATTTTTAGCAATAAGCATGAAAATCCATATTTTCTAACATTCTTTCTATGAAAGTAGAAAGTTGAAAATTGACAAATACGACTGCGATCAGAAAATTCTGGGATTGATTCATTTAAAGAGAAGTAGGCTACTTTATTTAAATACATTTACACAGTGTCCCCTTCAAAATAGTCCCCTTGCGAAGCCATACAATGACAGTCCAGCGTTCCTGCCACTTCAGGAATGTGTCTTGGAAGCATTTTTGTTGAGACGACCGCCATTTTTAAGCACATTTTCGTAGAAAAAGTGCTTGTTTGATCGATTTGTTTAAACGTCCGTTCGTTCGTCTGTAAACACAATTCTAACAATGTAGTGCGTGTCATGGTAGCGTGCGGGAAAATGCGCGCCGTGTCGTGACCACCGAGATAGAGAGAAGGCATCCGCACTGAAGCTGAATACATTGTTACATCATCATAGATAGTGCATTGTTATTGGTATTTCTAACAATAACAATGCACTGCTTATGATGATGTAACAATGTATTCAGCTTCAGTGCGGATGCCTTCTCTCTCGGTGGTCACGGCCGTGCACTTCGTTGGGGTGGTTCACTTGCACTGCACGTGAAAGACGATTATTGAAAGAGATCTCTGTCGCTTCATAAATGGAAAGGGGAAAAAATAAAAGGGGCATATCATTTAGCACGATTTCTTGAAAACGAATTAACTTATTCAAAATCTGTTTTCACCACTCGATAAATATGGGACATGGCACGGATAAATTAGAAGATAAGAGAGCCGAAATCAGTACAATACAGTTCTCTAACGGTATCGTTATGATACACCCTTAGAAATCTTCAATGCTAAGATATGGCATGAAATATATCAAACAACGACGTGCCATGAATGAATATCAAGAATACCACAGGCCAACAAAAAAAAATAACTTTTTAAAAACTTTTTTAATTTTAAGATTTTTATGTCTCTTTTTCCTGCTGAATCCATTCTAATCTCAGTTTTTTTTTCTATTACCGACAGATTTCCTGTTTTTCAATGAAACATTTTAAATTATTCAGAGTTTGGGGCCTGATAAATTTGCCTGTGGCCAAAAATATGGATACTTTAACATTGCAATCGCTTCTCTTCACACCTATTGCTTTAATATTGCAGTCCCTATATACATAACTTGGAAACGTGACATGATAGAAAAATCTAAAAGCATATTCGAATCCACCACACAAAAAACCATAACAATAAGCTTAATGCATATTCATTCAAAAAGTTTTTTCATCGTTGGCCTGTGTAATTAATAGTTGTCGAAATTGGTTTAGTAGTATCCGCTCTAATGATACGGCATTTAATGCATAGTTAATTGTTCTTAGGCCTAACATTATCACTAGCTAATTTCTGTCAATAGCTATTTGGTAGTAGTTAATCGCTCTCTTCAACAGTAGATGCTGAAGAGAAAAGCTTTAGCAATAGATTATGAAGAAATAATAGACGTTTATTGGCGATTTCAGGTGCCGTACAAAATGGCGGATGTTTATTTAATCAAATTGCATCCTTCTAAAATGTAATTATTTTTACAAAGTTAAAGTATGCATACATCATAACAAAGAAGTTCCGAGTTATCCGTCGCTATAAAGCAGGTTATCCGGGCCGCTATACTGTAAGCGGGCTTAAGCAACACCTCTTTATACCTATTAAGCCTATA